>JAYEVE010002009.1:0-15697 GCA_036346375.1 Guadua angustifolia
ATTGGAACGATGCATTTCATGACAATTTTATTTAACTTTGTACTCTTTCATGACAATCAGACCAAAGCTTTTTTTCTAGAGGATGGTCCGCAGATACATATATTTACACATACCGGATCATCCCGATTTGTAGTTCCGTTGTAGCCCACCGCGAAGTTGTACGATAGGGGATGGTCCGATGAGTTATCTTGTCGGGACCAATATGCAAACCGACCCTCTCGTATACTGTGACTAGTCCAGATCACGCTTAGTGCACACAGACTCAACATTAGTGAATATCATAATCATACACAACGTAAATAAGACAAAGACATAATATATTAAATATTAGCAGCTTGTATGACCTTATGGTCAACTTATTAGCAATGCCTCACAAGGTCGAACAACAAATTGAACCGCAATGAATGAAGACGAGATAACCCTCAAGATACCACACAGTAACCGACAAGGCTCACACCCTAAACATTCGTCTCCCTTCATGATACTCCTTCTTCAAGACTGATGATTTTTGTAGGCAAGGGTGAGTACACCAACACGACTCAACAAGTTGTGCATGTAATGCAATTCTATCATAGCTATATGCAAGGCTTATTCCAAAGGAATGGCTATGGTTCTTAAGCAAGAAGCAGATTTTCAAACATAAGCAATATGTAGATTGAAAAGACAAGAAACAAATAATAACAAGTAAATAGATTCCATTGTTTGCAAATCAACCCAAGTCTCAACCTAAATCAAATTCCATTATCCACATGGCATCCCGCCATCCCATAACAGCTTGTTCATTTTAATTAACTACCCTTGATCTGTAATTTCGAGCATTGCTCAATACGTGAGCACGGCTATCCTAATAGATTGTACACTCGCAGAGGTTATGCACTTTACCCACACGATATAACCATGCACCACACAAAGTAACGATTATAACAAAGCCTTTACAATGCATCCTCTAACCCAAGCTATACCCGCTAAGGTTTCAACATCAAGGCTACACCACCACGATAGGGCCCCCTCTTGCGCCATGTGAGTTCTCCCGTGCACCGGACCACACCACCAAGATAGCACTTGTTAAGCATTTGCAAATTAGTCACTAGGTCGCCCCATAACAGACGTAGGTCGCAAGTTTGACTCAGTCAAAGGCTCAAGGTTAAGTCCTTAGGATTGATTAAAGCAAGACATACACATACCCTTTCTCGCCCATCGGCCCACTCCGCACCCTTGCCCCTTCCACTTGCTTCAATCCAAAGTGATTACCTCCTGTTGGTTACCAAGCATCACATGCTTATCACAAATCAACATCGCAGTGACTTCCCCGCCACTAACAACTCAATCTCTTTGTGCATCCACACATGACACACAAATTATCATCATTGTTCCATATTCCATTAGTCAAAATTAATAATCATCATTTCATGTACATGTGATGACGTGGCATGGCTAAGCATTCTATTCCGTTCTAATCCTCCATGTTGATTTTCTATTAACCAACTATAATTAACCAACCTAAGGTAACAAGTGGATCATGGCATACAATTTAACAAGGTAGGTGTAATTCAAAGGGTATAATAACTAATCCCAAAGTTAAGTTGAAATCATGTATACACATAAAATAACAAGTGCTAAAGTAAATCAAAATAGCATGCAATCTAGTTCTATGGGTGCAACATGATCAAAGCACAACTTGCCTTGGTTAAGTTCCTGGTCTTGGTCTGAAAATAACTCTCGAATGAAATCCTTCAGAAGCCTCGACAATTCAACGCCTACGCGAATCGAAAAAGAAAGCAAATAAACACCAAGACCAAAGAGCAAACAAATTCAAAATTCAATTAAAAGCCACCATTAGAAATATCTCATTTTTACAAATTTTTAGGAATTTGAATCACCTCAATCCGAGTTCAGTATGCAAAAGTTATAAGGTTTCAAGTTTGAAAATCCTGAAAATAAACCCTAAATAATAAATTCCGAATTTCCGATTATTTTTATATCGAAAAATCTGATTTTTCGACGTCCACCGACACATGTGCCCACGGTGCCGCCAACTCATTGCCAACTCAGCAACTCCCGCCACGCGGGCGCCACGTGCCGCTGGCAGAACCCTACCGCCGACGTGGACCGATCCCGTCCGCTCGTTGAGGATCCGACGCACAAGATTTCTCCCGAGCGCAATGGAACGCGGCGGGCAATCGCCGACTTTGGAGAAGATGACCACGGCGGCGTTCCGGTGGTTCCCGGCGACGACAATACCACGAATCCGACGACGCGTGATGCGAAGTTCGGATCTGCAATCCTTGCGGCGGAAGAGACACCGCGATGGCGATTCTTGGCGCAAAATCTCGGCCGAACTTGCAACTCCGAGCGTAGGTGCCGCTATCTCGAGGCTCCTCCCGAAGTCGCGAACGACAAAGATGCGCGGCGTGTGGTGATCATCGAGGGTGCTAAGGGTCCTTTATACCGGATGGCGCGATAAGGATGGAAGGAAGGGCGGCGGCGAGGTTTCCGGGCCGAGACGGCGGCGCTTTTCTTTTTCGGAGACGACGACCACGATCCGTCCTCGACCATCCCATACGAGATGCTCTAGGTTTTTATTTGGTTCGGCAGGATGAAGGCCGTTGGATCTTCATCCAACGGCCGGAATTAATCCACTTAATCCGTCCGATGTCAAGACAGTGTTTGGGCCGGGCCCATTATCGTTTCATTCCATATTCTCCTAATTTTCCTAATTTAATTATTCCGATTAAATGTTTTGATTTTTTAAGGCTTTAGAAATACTCTAAAAATTCCAATAAAATTCCCAAAAATATTTTGAGATATCCTGGTTTTAAATAAAATATTTTCACAAAAACTTTATTTTAACTTTATACATTTATAATTAATTCTTGGCATAAAGATAATATATTTAATTTCAAATAATTCAAATAAATCTCAAAAATCCAAATAAATTAAAAAAATCATAAAATCCATAATTAGCAATAAAATAATATTATTTAATTAAAGAGCTGAAATTTTGGGATGTTACATATCTTAACCTTGGCCGGATCGTCCTGGCTCAGGTAATCGGCCTTGTGCTTGAGGAGAGCACCTAGCAAGACAACAGTGTAGAGCTTTGGTCTCCGGCCAATCACTTTTCACGATTGCTACGATCATAGAGAATAAGGTGCTATCTATCGATTACAAGAAAGGAACAACTACGAGTGGCGCAACATTCGGATAACTCCCTTACATGAAGATCCGACAGAGCTAACACCACTAAAATCAACTCAAGACTACGTGGCGTCGCTCTCGGCCGAATGCCCAAAGATCGGAGCCGAGTCGATCACCTCGCTCGCTGCAAAGTCGCCGCAGCAGCTCGTGGAGGTCATGATATTGAAATGGTCACTTACTCGTCACCATCGGACCGATGGGCTAGCGGTGATGTCGAGGAGAGAGCTATGGGTCATGGGCTTGGGGGTCTCCGGAGTTGTCTCCGCAAGACTAACAGATCACGGCTAAATGAAGCAGACAAAGGACGGCTTAAGAACCCGCCCGCACAAGTGCTTATTTGTACAAGCGTTTTAAGCCAGTCATTGCATAAATGTATGTTTTACAACGTCAGAGAAACGCTCATGCAAAGTTAGCGATTTCACAGGACTTCGCTAGAGGCGGGACCAAAACGCCGAGAAGATGGGTTACCACCACTTTGTGAAAAGCATTTCAGTAGTAGTGAATCGGGCGGCTGGTCGGGAAAACGCAGGGGCGGCGCCGGCAGGAGGATCGACTGGCACGGCAGGCGCGAGGGTAGGGACTCACGAAACGGCAGCCTGGCAGAGCCGGGCAGTTTTCTAGCAGGAGCAAAGAAGACTCCTAGAGGGAGCAGAGCTGAAGCTCACCATGGCGCAAGAGGCCGAATCAAGAAAATGAGGTGCCAGCAGGAGCTTTTGGGGAAAATATCTTGCCCAGGGAGAATGAATACCAGCCACAAGAAAAGAGAGGAAGAGAGAGAGGGGTGGGGGAATAGGTGAAGAGGGGAAATTCCAAACATACCCCTCCCAAACCTAATTCTTTAACCCTAACCCTAGCACTTCCCTAAATGGGCCGACCACCCCCGCGGATACCTGCCGGACGGCCAAAACATTCACGGCGGAAGGCCCAAAATTGGAGCGAGGTTTCACAATATTACACTCTCCCCCCTTTAAGGAATTCGACCCCGAATTCGACGAATGCCAAATTACAATCACAACAAAAGAACAAAGTCCACAAGGGACAAAACTTCTTTGCAAACTCAAAACATCCACACCAGAACTCAAAAGAGTGCAAACAGTAAACCCAAACCTCCAACTCCAACTATTAACAACACGATTTGACTTAGCTCAATCAAGTGCAACTTCTCACGCAAGAACTCAGTCAAAATCAATCAATAGGCCAAAATCCCAAAGGACCACTGATATTCAGCAATATACCATGAGCATCCATATTCTTAACATAAGCTAGAATGCAGAAGAAATACAATTCTATTGAACCAATTGAACCACATGCAACAACCAAACCCAAAGCGCTCCATTTCACTTTGAAGAGAAACTTGTAAGAATTTTACAAATTCACTGGAGTGTGATAATGATTCAAATTTTTTATGATATCTTAAGCATTTCCTTATAACCCTTTGCAAAACTTTCAAATATTTTAAACCTTTTTTGGTTGTTAAAGCAAATCTATGTATTGGTCATCAAGCTTTTATAAGGACATAGCACTTTCAGAATTTTTGGAACTTCTTGAAGTGTTATCATAATATGAAAATTTTATACAAACATTATTTATACATCAAGAACATCCACAAAAATTTTCAAAATTTTCTAACATAGTTTGTACCATTTTTCATTTAGTTGAAGTTTGTCGGTATGGCTTTTATCAGGATAGTAGCACTATCCGAATTTTTAAAAATTCATGAAGCTTGATCATCATCTAAAAATTTTATGAAAATATTACTGATACATCATAACCATGTAAAAATTTTTTAAAATTTTACAACATGGTTTTTTTATTTTTCATTCGGTTCAAACTTGCCGGTCAACGTTTTATCAAGATAGTTGTAATGTTTGAATTTTTAGAAATTTCTTAGATTTTATAATCATCTGAAATTTTCATGGAAACATCATTAATATTCTAGGAACCTATACAAAAAAATTCAAAATTTTTTAGTGTTGTTTAATCTATTTTTTGCTTGGTGCAATCAGCAAATCTCGCCGAGATCTTAGCAAAACCGGCCAAAATTTCAGTTTTCTCGGTAGAAAAAATCCGAATTTGAATTTTTATTTTTGTATTCTGTTCAGAATTTATCCAAAATTTCTAAATCTCACGAGATTTCGTTCTATGGTTATGAACGAGATTTGGAGAGAAAGAGATTTTAATCCTTGTCAAGCGATATAAACATAAGTCTACCGCAGCCTATTGGTGTGCGCTGAATCAAAACAATCTTCAATTCTCTTCTTCTTCTACATCTTTCTTCACCTCCTTCCTCTTCGCCTCGCCCACCATGTCCTGGCCGCGGCCGCAGGTGCCCTCCTCTCCCCTATCGTGCAGCCCTCCCTACTAGTACAGAGCTCTGGCGTGAGCTCAAGCACGGCCGCACTGATGCCGACAAACTATTCGACTGCGAGGCCTCCCTAGATACCATTGACTGTGACCGCTAGTGCATGCATTAGATCTCACTTGTTTGCATATATAGGCATGCAGATTCCTTTTTTCAATTCTAGCTTCCGTATGAAAAAATTTACAAATTTAGCCCTCCATATGAGCACGGAAAAGCCGACAGATGCGCTATACAACTGCGATAAGAAAGTGGCCTGAGAGAAGATCTGCCGCGGTAGGGAAAAGCTGTATCTTTTGCTGTCGCAGCAGGAGCTCCCGCACTGCTCTAGCACAACAAGTTTGTTCTTTCCATGTCACCTCCCTACCGCAGTTGTATAGCGTAGCAGGGGATACGTATCTCGTGCTGACTGTTCTGCGCTCATTGGGTATTAGATTTGTAATTTTTTTTGCGCGAGAGCTAGTTTTGTAAAAAAAAGAATACCATGTACAGAACAATTTCGTCTGCTCAATAAAATCTAACAGCCAAATAACAGTCAAAGGGTTCAACAGTTACAGTCAACTAACGGAAGTAGACGGCAATGGTAAAAACGGAATGTAAAGCTAACTTGATGCGGTAAAAAGAACTAATCGTACTCCCTCCGTTCCAAAATATTTTTTTTAGTGATGTTGTGCGCGAATATGAAACATATTTTATACTCTAATGTAATATTAGTGTGTTATTTTTTATCTTTAATAAATATCCAGCTTATATATATATATATATATATATATATATATATATATATATATATATTGAATATAGTACTTATAGTTGATAATTAAAGATAATTTAGTCATGTTTATTATTTCTTTGGTTTACATGATAACAGAAAATATGTCTTGGGTGGATGGAGTATCATCTTTCAACGACAGAACAAAGATGGCGCATATTAATAGGGCGAAATATTCTGTAAATCACCAATTCTATGAAAACTTCGTGGAAACCACATGTAGAAGTTTTGAAAAATTCTCAAAAAATTACCATATGTAGGGGAGGTGAACCTCTACAACCTTGCAAAATTTGAAGTTGAAACTCAATCGCATTTGAAAGATATAAAAAAGACAAAGTCAGCATAAATAGTAATTTTTACTGTTTTGGCACTATTTTTTTTGCTGTTTGTCTTTTTTATATCTTTCAAATGCGATTGATTTTCAACTTCAAATTTTGCAGGGTTGTAGAGGTTCACCTCCCTTAAATATGGTAATTTTTTGAGAATTTTTTAAAACTTCTACATGTGATTTTCACGGAGTTTTCATGGAATTGGTGGTTTGCACAGAATATTTCGCCCATTAATAATGCATAAACAAAATTCTCCTACAGCTAATCGAAAAGAATTTGATAATCTTTTTCACCTGAAAAGACGGAAGAGGCCTCGTCAAAGTACCAACACACTGGTTGCTAGTTGCTACCACCTTTCGCGGAAATCGTAACGGGGACCAATGCGACATGCACGATTACGACCGTCCGATCTCAACCCAGAGGCACAGAACGGCTGCCTTTATTTTTTTTTTGAAAGAATAGCAAGAGGATTGCCGCTAAATATATACCACTGCCTTTATTCCTTTGGTAGCTTCTTCAGCTGCGTCTACCGTCCCGCCCCGCCGCCGCCCCATCCCCGGCTCGCCGCTCGCCGCCGCCGCCTCCTCCTCGGACCCCATGGTAACGCCAGAAAATCCTTGCCCTAGTAATCGGAGTTGCTCCTCGCCTTCTTGATTTTGTCTCAGCTCTCCTCCTAGCCTACCGGTAGATTTAGGTTGGTTTCTTCTTCGATCATCTTGTTCTTGCATGCGTTTGTCTGACGGTGGTGTCGTTCTTGGTGGCTGCAGTCTGCGCTGTTCAACTTCCACTCCTTCGTCATGGTCGTGCTTCTGCTCATCTGCACCTGCACCTACCTCAAGATGCACTTCCCCTCCCTCCTCATCCGCCGGACTGGGTGCGTTCTTGGCTCCTCCTACTCACTTGTCCGCTCGTGTTGTTGTTATAATGTCTCCCTTCGTCTGTGCTTGATCTCTTTTAGCCTCATCCCTACATTCTAAATTGCTATGCCCAATTGGGGATTGAATAGATCAAACGGTTAGAGATTTCGTTTTCGAAAAAAAAAACGATTGGAGACTTCAAGCGAAAGAAAATGTATAGTATGCTTAGATGCTTGAAACATCGATCATACTATGTTTGAGATCTTCTGTTTCAACACAGTAGAGGTAATGCAAATTTGATTTTTCCGATTTAACACGTCTACGTGGTAGCTCTTTTTCTGTTGGGGAAATTTCAAATTTTGTGGCATTACACTGCCTGTGCAAAAACTAGGTTTGTTCTGAATGAGATCTGGAAAAGGACAAAAATCAAAAGAATATCAGTTATGTTTATCAAATAATTGATAACTGCAGAAGAGAAAGAGCCAAATTAAGTCAGACCAGCCATTTTGATAGTTCTTAAATGATTCTTTTCTTGGCATAAAGTTATGCAGAATCTATTCATCAAGTAGGATTTTGTGGTTATAGATAATTGGCCTCAGAAATGTTCGATCTCAGTACTGGAGTACCCTGGATCTGCGGGTGAAGCTACACATATTTCGTTTCGCATTCCAAATTTTCATACGTCGTAGGACACAAACACATCACTGGAAAGTTGGATACAGACGACATTTAAAATAGTTATTGTTGCCTTTGTATGTTTCCATATCGATATAACTAAATATCTCCCACCTTTTTAAAATATTGCACTCTGATACCTTTTTTTATACGCAGCAGCCCCTAGATCGGATCAAAGTTTTGTGAAATACAGTATGAGTGTGCATGTTCTCAAGAACGAAGAAGATAAATCTCGTAGAGAGAACTAATATAATAACAATGAAGCAACCACAACCTAAAAAAAGTACAAGGGATTATTGCTCTCTCACAACCTCTTAAACCTTTTAGGATTTTCGGATCCTTGTCCTATATAAGAATCTAGTGCTAAAAAATAATCTAGGTTATTTCTTACTTTGAATGAGTTGGTTTATGGTTTGTTGGTTGCTTAGGTTCTCCATGACCACCCCATGAGTTTATATAACCACCCACTTAGTCCTCCAAAGCAAGTATAGGCATTCTACTCCGAAAGAAAGTAGAAATCGTAATCCTGTTATATTCATGTAGCACACCTTTCCAAATCTCAAAAGACTATTTTTGAGTCACCATAATTAACATAAACCTCATCCCCACCTTCTTACCACACCTCCCTGTTGTGTATGGTTCATATATGCAAAGGAAAGGGCTGTGTCCATAAAAGCACAGTTAGTTGGGGTTACAACCATTGTGAGCTAGGAGTGCGGGGGCGAAGTGATATGTCCAAACCGGACAGAGTATATTTTAGGAAGAAGAAGGCCCAAATCCAGAAGGAGTTCGGCCAGGATCAGGAGGCCATAACTTCTGGCTAGGGCCGGCTGCTATATCTAATAATATACCTTTCCATGTTTTAGCAATTTCCATGTTTAGTAGTTTCCATGTTTAGGTCTTTGGTTGAGTATAAATAAAGAGACAGAGGAAAGAGGAAGGCACGCTTTGCTGCCATAATCCAAATACCAGGCGCGCCGTCGAAGTCCGGTCGGTGGCTCTGTTCAGCCTTTATCCAAGATAGGGCGCCCCAGGGTTCCGGAACCGCCTTCATCTCGATCTGGGTTGAGACCGGGAACTAGGGCTTTTGAACGCGAGCACCCATACCAATTGGTATCAGAGCCGATAGATTCTATGCCTATGGCCTCGATGGAAGAACGTATGGGAGCTTTGGAGGTGACGGTTGCAAAGGTGGAGACGACCATGCAGGGAATTCAGGCCACCGTTGATGGGTTGGGAAGGACCGTCGCGGATTTCATCAAGGCGGCAGGGAAGCAACAAGTCCCGCCAGCTCCTTCGACTGGGAATTCAGCAACCGGTGTTGGTGGGGAGAACCGATCACGCCCATTCCGGTAGGGGCGTGCAGGAGTCAGGGAGGGTGATTGCGGGGGTAGCGAGCAGGGCGGCCGGCGATGGGCGCCGCATGCTCCGCGATATGAACTGCCACTATTTGATGGGACGGAAGATCCTCTGCTGTGGTTGAGGCAGTGCGAGCGTTTTGGGCGTTTGCATGAAGTGCCAGAGGAGGAATGGGTGGAGATGGCAGGGATGCATTTGCGGGGTGAAGCTCAGGAGGTTTTGGATAATTGGGAGCAGGAGGAGGAGCACATCACATGGGGTGAGTTCCAAGAGACTTTCTTACAGAGATTCATGCGCCATTCGACTGCCGGGCCACTCGGTGATTTGGCAAATTTGAAGCAAGGCGCCAATCGGCTGGATGATTATGCAAGGGAGTTTCAACGGCTTCTCGCGTGGACACCGTGGATGTCGAAGGGGAATCAAATCGAATTATTCACCGCTGGGTTATCTCCTAGCTTATCAGCTGATGTGCAATGAGACTGGCCAAGGGACTTAGCTGATGCAATTGGGCTGGCTCGGGAGGCGGAGAGAAGGGAGGATATATGGCTCGCCAAGGCAACGCAGGTGGCGCAGGGCTCACGGTATCGCCCGGGAATTGGTCGCAATTCATACAGCAGTGCGGTGCCTGAGGGATCATGGACAGGGGGAACGGCGCGACCTCCTGGGCCTGGCGCGACAGCATTCGGCAGTGGATTGGGTCCGCGCTCATTGACTGCAGCGCCCTCAGCACCCAGCCAAGGAGGAGGACGAGCGGGATCTTCAGCAACCCAGGTGTCAAGGGTAGCATCTACAGTCGCCGCGCCGCCGTATCGCCGGCGTCTCAGTCCAGAGGAGATGGCGGAACGAAGGGAGAAGGGGCTATGCTACAATTGTGATGAGGTCTATGCACGTGGTCACCGGTGTAAGCGGCTATTTCACTTGGAAGTCATGGATGAGAAGGAATCTGAGGAGGAATTGGGCGAGATGGAGCCTGCTCTCTCTGTGATGGCAGTGCGAGGTCCCAAAGCCGGCGCTACTATGCAGGTTCAATTGCTTGTGGATGGAGTGCTCTTGAATGGTCTGGTGGATAGTGGTAGTACCCATAATTTTTTGAGCAACCATGCAGCGCGCCGGGTAGGAATGATTTGCCCTGTTTGGGAAGGATTCCAGAGGTTCGGTTCACAATTGATCAGCACGGCTTCGGAGCTCCATTCCTCATCATACCACTTGACGGGTTTGATGTTATTCTTGGGGTCCAGTGGCTGCAAACTTTGGGAAATATACAATGGAACTTCGATTCTTTGAAGATGCAGTTTTGGAATGGAGGTAAGAAGGTGAGTTTACAGGGCAGCAAAAGGGGCAGGGCGCATCTTTTAGCCACTGAATTCAGGGATAATGACATCGAAGAGTTGTTGGCAATTTTTGATGATTTATTTCAAGAACCCCAGGGGCTGCCACCCTCCCGCCAGTGTGATCATCGCATTTGCTTGAAGGAGGGAACGAATCCGGTGGTGGTCAGGCCGTATCGATACCCCTATCGACAAAAAGATAAAATTGAGAAACAGTGTGCAGAGATGTTGGCTCGTGGCCTTATTCATCCCAATCGATCACCCTTTTCTTCTCCGGTGCTCCTAGTAAAGAAGGAAGATGGGACGTGGCGTTTTTGTGTTGACTACAAGGCACTTAATAACAAAATAATCAAGGACAAGTTTCCTATCCCAGTAGTGGAAGAACTTTTGGATGAATTGCATGGCGCTCAATATTTCACTAAGCTGGACCTTCGGTTGGGGTATCATCAGGTTCGAATGAATGTGGCAGATATTGAGAAAACAGCATTCCGTACGCACCATGGTCATTTTGAGTCCTTGGTCATGGCCTTTGGGTTATGCAATGCTCCTTCAACCTTCCAAGCACTTATGAATGAGGTCTTGGCAGCATATCTCAGGAAGTTCATCCTCGTTTTCTTTGATGACATTTTGATTTATAGTGCTACTAGAGAGGAGCATTTTCTTCATCTTCGTTTGGTCCTTGAAAAGCTTCGTCAACATCAGCTGTATTTGAAGCGTTCTAAATGTGATTTTGTGCAAAGAACTGTGGGGTACCTTGGCCATGTTATTTCTGACAATGGTGTGGAGGCTAACCCAAACAAGATCCAAGATATATTGCGTTGGCTGACTCCAACAACAGTAGCTGCGGTGCGCAGTTTTTTGGGCTTAGCAGGGTATTATCGTCGTTTTATTCACCAGTATGCAATGGTGGCGGAACCCCTTACCAATCTGCTTCGTCGCCAAGGGTTTTGTTGGTCTTCCGATGCTAATCATGCCTTCAACCAGTTAAAGGAAGCACTGCTGTCTGCTCCTGTTCTTCGGCTTCCAGATTTTAATATCCCCTTTGTGGTGGAATGTGATGCCTCCAGCGTGGGGGTTGGAGCTGTATTGCAGCAAGAGGGTCATCCGGTTGCCTATTATAGTCGTCGTTTGGCGGATCGACATGCTAAATTAGCAGCTTATGAGCGAGAACTCATTGGGCTATCTAAATCAATTCGTCATTGGCGGCCATATTTGTGGGAACGATCTTTCATTGTTCGGACAGATCATGCCAGTTTAAAGTACTTATTGGAACAAGCCTTAGTCACGCCGCCGCAACTACATTGGGTAAGCAAGCTAATGGGCTTCGATTTTTCTGTTGAATATAAACCTGGACGAACCAATGCCGCTGCCGATGCCTTGTCACGTTTATCGGATCTTGCGGCCACTTGCGCCGCTATCTCGGGCCCTACTACCTCTCTTTGGTCACAATGGGAAGAGGAGCTTCGCCATCATCCAGAGGTTCAGTAGCGATGTTCTCAGATAGCAGAAGCAGCGTCGCCTACATCTTGTGACCCACGAGAAGCTGTGTCGACTGGGGCTAATTCTTCAAGGGAGGATGGTGCAGCTTACTTGTGGACGACGCATTCGGGGCTTGTGTATCGGGCCGACCGACTTTTTGTGCCTGCTGATT
This sequence comes from Guadua angustifolia, assembly GCA_036346375.1. Lineage (NCBI taxonomy): Eukaryota > Viridiplantae > Streptophyta > Magnoliopsida > Poales > Poaceae > Guadua > Guadua angustifolia. The sequence continues at coordinate 12,529 of JAYEVE010002009.1, forward strand.
CGGCGCTCCGTGAACGAGTGGTGGCTGCTTTTCATGATCTCACTCACGAGGGTGTTCATAAAACCTTGCATCGCGTAAAACAACACTTTTATTGGGCCAGGCAGCGGAGTTCCGTAGAGGATTTTGTGGCCAAATGTCAGATATGTCAGCAACATAAGGCTAGTACATTGTCTCCTGCAGGCCTCATGCAACCCGGCCCCTTCCTATTCCCCATCATATTTGGACAGATGTGTCTATGGATTTTGTGGTAGGACTGCCCAAGTCTCAAGGGAAGACAGCTCTATTGGTGGTCGTGGATCGGTTATCCAAGTATGCACATTTCATTGCTCTAAAGCGACCTACAACAGCTCCTATAGTGGCTGATGTATTCTTCGACCAGATTGTTCGCCTTCATGGGGTTCCGGAAACAATTGTGTCGGATCGTGATCCAATGTTTACTAGTGCCTTTTGGCAAAGTCTGTTGACTCGGAGTGGCACACGGCTTCTTACGTCGTCTTCTTATCATCCTCAAACTGACGACCAAACTGAGGTAGTCAATCGTACTATTGAGATGTATCTTCGTTGTTTGGCTGCTGAACATCCTAAGGCTTGGGTTCAATGGCTCCCGTGGGCGGAATTCTGTTACAACACTTCTTATCACTCTGCTTTGAGGATGACTCCTTTTGAACTTGTGTATGGCCGACCACCTCCTCCTTTGGTACCTTATTCCCAGGGAATGGCGTCCATTGATGTGGTGGATTGTCAGTTAGTGGATCGGGATGCTCTTCTTCAACGTGCACGCCACCATCTTTTGGTTGCTCAGAATAGGATGAAGCAACAACATGATAGTAATCATCGGGAAGTTATTTTTCCTATGGGTTCCTGGGTTTGGTTGAAGCTTCAACATCATCAACAGCTTACTCTTCGGAGCTCTTCGCAACATAAGCTGTCACCTCGGTACTTTGGTCCTTATCAAGTGATTGCTCGTATTGGTGAGGTGGCCTATCGTCTAGCTCTTCCATTGACAGCCAAAATCCATAATGTTTTTCATGTATCCCTGTTAAAGGCTTATAAAGGCTCTCCTCCTGAAGAAGCTCCATCCCTACCTGATGATGTTTCATTTCCATCAATTGAGGATGCTCAACTAGTTTCTTATCAGCTTTTGGCTCAACGTTTTGTGAAGGGCTATCGACAGTTTTTAGTGCATTGGGCTGGCCAACAATTGGAGGAGGCTACTTGGGTAGATGCTGTTGAATTTAAGCACTCTTACCCTGATTTCAAGCTTGAGGACAAGCTTGCTGTTGAGGAAGGGAGTATTGATATGTCCAAACCGGATAGAGTATATTTTAGGAAGAAGAAGGCCCAAATCCAGAAGGAGTTCGGCCAGGATCAGGAGGCCATAACTTCTGGCTAGGGCCGGCTGCTATATCTAATAATGTACCTTTCCATGTTTTAGCAATTTCCATGTTTAGTAGTTTCCATGTTTAGGTCTTTGGTTGAGTATAAATAAAGAGACAGAGGAAAGAGGAAGGCATGCTTTGCTGCCATAATCCAAATACCAGGCGCGCCGTCGAAGTCCGGTCGGTGGCTCCGTTCAGCCTTTATCCAAGATAGGGCGCCCCAGGGTTCCGTAACCGCCCTCTTCATCTCGATCTGGGTTGAGACCGGGAACTAGGGCTTTTGAACGCGAGCACCCATTCCACGAAGGCCCCACGGTACAGTCTATGCGTCCAAGTCGAACATGTAACCAGAGTATAAATATCATAGTTACTAGAAACGCAATTTGTTCGAGTTGCAATATGAGATTCGGGTTCACAGTTCGCCACTTTTTCTTCCAATTTCCATTGTGAACATGAACCCCGTACCCTAAACTAGTTTGGATTTGACTAATCTGGTTCACGATTTGGGGTTTTATAGCGAATCTGGTAACTATGATAAATATATATCGTTCACCTCATTTAACTCTAATCATGAAAAGAAACTCCTCATGCGGAGCGGCCACAATTCGACTCATAGGAATACAAGCATTGCTGAACCTTGTTAACAAATCTTTGTGTCTCTTGTGTACTTTTTTGCTTGCTATGATCGTACTCTCGTGCTAGGGCTGCTGCTGGTTCCAACCCTCCTTTTTGTTCAAGCAAATCGAATGGATGTAAGTGGTACATGCTACTTAGGTAAAATTCAGGTTCCCTTATAAATATATTTGTATGTGCAGTGTCTCTGCCCTTGGCATCAATATCATCACATTGGTACTTTCTTTGAAAATTGATATTGTAGTAGACTTATAGTGGTAAATTGCTACAAGTTCGCTTATGCTCACCTTGTGAAAAATATTCTTTTCACTTCTAAATGAAAATTTTAGTTTGCCAATAATGCTAGTAACACCTACAATAACATAATCCACTCCATCCCCATTTATGATTGGGGAGAGAACCTCATTGTGGTAAACCATCCCCTCCTAGCAGCAGTACCAGTGGTAGTGCCTAGGGTTAGGTAGGGGATGTGTAAGAAACAAATGGAGCCTAGCAAATGGGATGTTTGAATTAAAGCAAAGGTAATTCTATATGTCAGAGAAGACATGTAATATGTTTGTCAGGGCCAGCAGTTAGACTCTACTTAGTAAGATGATTTTATCACACTAAACATTTCTATTCCTAGTGTGTAGGTGTATCGATCCACATAATTAGCTTAGGTTAACGACAGTAATACTGTCATCACAACAGTGTTAGAGCAAGCTCGATCTGAACTTGCGGATGATCTTCAATTCGCTTGTTCTTTGTCTTCAAATGTACTCTGTCTGAACCTCACCGATGAAAGGTTCAGAGACAACACAAACTTGTTGCCTGAACGAAAAAACAAAGAACACACAGAGACAGAGAACAATAGGTTTTGGTGCTGCTCAAAATGCCGCCGCCACTTTTCTTGATCTTTCTTATTACTCTTATATATCATATCTTACAAATACTGAACCCAGACTCTAGTAAGGAATGCACTACAAACTTACCAAAACGTCAAATACTAACCTTATATGAGTACTATTTCAAATCCGCAAAACAGAAAAGAAATCAAACTGATTACAGAATTGATACTCTGGACTCTAGTATAACCTGGACTATGGCAAGTAAGAAATCTTGCATCAATCAAGAATCGCAAGAACCAAGTTTAACTTACATTACACCCCTTAAACTTG
>JAYEVE010001506.1:0-11653 GCA_036346375.1 Guadua angustifolia
TAACATCAAATCGAATTGAGCAGAAACAAGCTCCAACAAGGCCAAACACACTTTACGAGGTAATCGGTGTGTCTTGGTGTTTAAGCGGCAAATTTCATAAAGTCACTTATGCGGATCCGTTTGAATGAGATTACCACGAGGCAAATCGGGAAACAACTCAATGAACCGGACACATAGGAGTGCAACTCGGTGCATTTTGGGAGTGTTTCTCTGTGCAAACTTTCACAAAACTCCCTTTGGATCTCAACTTTGAAATTAACATCAAATCGAATTGAGCGACAAGCTCCAACAAGACCGAAAACACTTCGAGGAATCCGGTGTGTCTTGAGTGTTTAAGCAGGGCAAACTTTCATAAAGTCCACTTATCGGATCCGGTTTGAATGAGATTACCACGAGGCGAAATCGAGCAAACAAGCTCCAATGAGACCGGCGACACATAGGAGTGCAACGGTGCATTTTGGGAGTGTTTCGCTCGTCAAACTTTCACAAAATCCACTGTTGGATCTCAACTTGTAAATTAACATCAAATCGAATTGAGCAAACAAGCTCCAACAAGAAGACAACACTTGAGGCAATTCGGTGTGTCTTGAATGTTTAACCTGGGCAAACTTTCATAAGTCCACTTGTTGGATCGTTTGAATGAAATTACCACGAGAATCGAAGAAACAAGCTCCAATGAGAGCGACACATAGGGTGCAACGGTGCATTTTGGAGTGTTTAGCTCGTGAAACTTTCACAAAATCCCTGTTGGATCTCAACTTTAAATTAACATCAAATCGAATTGAACAAACAAGCTCCAACAAGCAGACAACACTTCGAGGGAATCGTTGTGTCTTGGTGTTTAACGAGCAAATTTCATAAAGTCCACTTATGCGGATCCGTTTTGAATGAATTACCACAGGCGAAATCGATCGAAACAAGCTCCAATGAGGCCGGACACATAGGGTGCAACTCGGTGCATTTTGGGAGTGTTTAGCTCTGTGCAAACTTTCACAAAATCCCTTTTGGATCTCAACTGTTGAAATTAACATCAAATCGAATTGAGCAAACAAGCTCCAACAAGACAACAACACTTGAGAATTCCGGTGTGTCTTGAGTGTTTAACCGGCAAACTTTCATAAAGTCACTTATGCGGATCCGTTTAGAATGAGATTACCACAGGCGAAATCGGCGAAACAAGCTCCAATGAGGCCGGACACATAGGAGTGCAACACGGTGCATTTTGGGAGTGTTTCTCGGTGCAAACTTTCACAAAATCCCTGTTGGATCTAACTTGAGAATTAACTCAATCGGATAACCAGACAAGTCCAAAAGCAAAACACTTCGAGGAATCGATTGTGTCTTGAAAGTGTATTAACGAGGCAAACTTTCATAAAGTCCACTTATGGGATCGGTTTGAATGAGATTACCATGATGTAAATGCGAAGACAAGCTCCAATGAGCGGCTGACACATAGGAGTGCAACCGGTGCATTTTGGGAGTGTTTAGCTCTGTGCAAACTTTCACAAAATCCTCTTTTGGATCTCAACTGTTAAATTAACATCAAATCGAATTGAGCAACAAGCTCCAACAAGGCCACAACACTTTCGAGGAATCCGGTGTGTCTTGAGTGTTTTTAAGCAGGCAAACTTTCATAAAGTCACTTGTCAGGATCCGTTTTGAATGAGATTACCACGGGCGAAATCGGCGAAACAAGCTCCAATAGACCGCGACACATAGGAGTGCAACCGGTGCATTTTGGGAGTGTTTCCCTCGATGCAAACTTTCACAAAATCCACTGTTGGATCTCAACATGTTAAATTAACATCAAATCGATTTGAGCAAACAAGCTCAACAAGACGAAAACACTTTCGAGGGCAATCCGGTGTGTCTTGAGTGTTTAAACCGGGGCAAACTTTCATAAAGTCCACTTGTTGGATCGGTTTGAATGAGATTACCACGAGGCGAAATCGGCGAAACAAGCTCCAATGAGACGGCGACACATAGGAGTGCAACCGGTGCATTTTAGGAGTGTTTAGCTCTGTCAAACTTTCACAAAATCCACATTAGGATCTCAACTGTTGAAATTAACATCAAATCGAATTCGAGCAAAACAAGCTCCAACAAGATAGACAACACTTACGAGGGCAATTGGTTGTGTCTTGAGTGTTTAACCAGGGCAAACTTTCATAAAGTCCACTTGTTCGGATCCGTTTTGAATGAAATTACCACGAGCGAAATCGAGCGAAACAAGCTCCAATGAGGCCGCGACACATAGGGTGCAACCGGTGCATTTTGGGAGTGTTTAGCTCGGTGCAAACTTTCACAAAATCCACTGTTTGGATCTCAACTTGTTGAAATTAACATCAAATCGAATTGAGCGAAACAAGCTCCAACAAGGCGAACAACACTTCGAGGGCAATCGGTGTGTCTTGAATGTTTAAGCGGGCAAACTTTCATAAAGTCCACTTGTACGGATCCCGTTTAGAATGAGATTACCACCGTAGCGAAATCGACCGAAACAAGCTCCAATGAGACCGGCGACACATAGGAGTGCAACACGGTGCATTTTGGGAGTGTTTCGCTCTGGTGCAAACTTTCACAAAATCCTCCTGTTTGGATGATGAGGACATAGCTACGTCGGATACACCCATGGCATCAATGGTCAATGATCAACAAAAATCTCCTTGTGATCAGCAACATTTGACCCATATAAAAGGACTAATTACCCGAGCATACACACAACAGCTAAATCAACAGGTGAACTCGTTTCTTGGGATGCATAATTGTATTTTAATGAATGGACCACTACATAATAATGTGCTTGTACTTAGGAATCATGGATTAGAGCAGCAAAGATGTCATCCCTCATCCATACAAGCTAAAGTACAAGCTATTCCCGAGATAGAAGCTGAAACGTCCACCCTGGAGCAGTCCATCTTCAACTGGCCATAACTTTTGCTTGCGAGTCCGTTCGGGATGAGTGAGTACTTGGTTGAAAAGATAATTTCGTGCTCTTTCAATGGATCCAACCTCATCATTAAATTCCACTTGAGCCGGGCGCAGCAGCAAAACAATCCAGCGGTTTCAGACTCTTGAATGCTGCGCCACCATTATTATTTGGATGCGTTCACATGTAATTAGAGGTGTGAAACCAATTCCTAGCACTCTTGGTGCTGCACCACCATTATTGTTTGATGTGTTCACATGTAATTATAGTGGTGTGAAACCAACTCCTAGCACTCTTCGGGTGCTGCGCCGCCATTAGAAGAGTTCACATATAATTAGAGTGGTGTGAAACCAACTCCTAGCAGCCATGTCCTTGGCTATATATAGGATAAACCCCCTATCTATCTCCTTAGGTTTTGTAAAGTTTAGTTACCCCATGTATGGAACTATAACCTTGTTCTCCTGACTCGGCTAGAGCAGCAGTAAACAAGTTCAGAACCTCATTTCGTGTGTGTGCTTTATCCTTGTTCTTGCTAGTTCTTGATTGCTTGCAAGAATGACCTTAGTGGTTAGGTCATCGGGCTTTTAGCACGGTTGATAACAACTAAGTGTGGTTTAGCGATTGCAGAGCGCTTATCCTTGTGTGTTAATGGCGGATCGTCAAAGTCATCCTCCGCCTAATCGAAGTTGTCCTCTCTCCAGGAAGATCGAGGCACCGATGTGCGCATCATTTGAGTATCGAGCAGCATGTTGACGGTGAGTTCTTGTATCTTGTTGTTTGATTGTGTTCTTCCTAGAGTCCAGAAAATTTGCCCTAAAAATATTGTTTGTTAAGCTGTCCAAACCCGTTGTGCCTTCAATCGTTAATTTTGTTTTTGCTAAATTGAGTTTGTGTCTGTTCTAGTGTTGTCTTGTTGCTGTTGATCTTCTTGTTCTTCTCCCTACCCCAACATCTATCCATAAAACCCAAAAAAACAACCCTATCTCGGCCGAAAGATCCTCTTTCTGTAGCCGCCACCAAAAATGCCATAACTCTCAATTTCCGCATCATTTTTGAGTGGGACCAAAAGGATAAGTTTCCTCACTCAACCCAGCATACACACACCAATTTTTGTGCAAATCCATTCAGGGAGTAAAGAGTTTGGTGCGTTGCAATCTGACCTAATTGTAGTCCCGAAATATGCATCTATATGCAATTCCAAAATTCGTGTAAAATTCTCAGTTGTTTTTCTGAAAGTTTTCCCCAAATAAAAGTTGTTGGAAAAGCCGTCAAGAAGAAGATAAAAAAAGAATCATTGAAAAAGAGGGATCTGACCAAAAGTTACGGCCGAAATACCAACCTGCTGTCTAGTGAACAGAAATCAGCAAAATAGAAAGTTGGAATTCGTCTTGTGCTCCCAACTTGCAAATTGCATATTCATAAGTTTTGCTGTGTTTATCACTTGTATCCACTGCCATATCACTTGTTTTAGCCTAATATCCATCCTTTTTTGATCAACAACATAGGCTAATTGCTAGACTCGAACACTTATTCAGTTTTATGCAAATTCTGAAATTGGCTGATTGTTTCCCTTTGCTTCTCATTATAAAGCCTTTCCGAGCTCCACTTTCTACTAACCATACAGGTGCTAAGGCTTGCAATACGCTTTACTCACATTTGAGTTTGGTTTATCACGAACCAGCCACGGATGTACCACTTGCTGCATTTATAAAATTGGTAAGAGCTTGGAAAAGAGCAAGAGGAGAGTGACACTTGATCAATTCAGCAAGTAGTAGTGATGAGAACTACATAACCCTTGTGTGTTTTCCTGTTTATCACTAACAATGGCTGGTTCTCAACGTCATAGTGCTTGGACCAACAACATCATAGGAAAAGAGATAGTTCACACTTTGAGATACAAAGAATGTACGAGTACAACTTCAACACCACAGGAGGTACATGATGATCCTTAGAAAAGATTAAATTTACATTGCCTTCATTTTCTGGAAATGCGATCCTAATGCATATATTAATTGGGAGATAGCGGTAGACAAAGAATTTGCAAAGTATGACATATCTGAAAAACAAAAGATTAGTGCCGTTAAGGTGTTAACGTCACATGCAATACTTTGGTGGAAGTATATATCTAGACATAATAAAGAACCAAAAACTTGGGATGCTATGAAAAGACTTATGAGAGATGATTATGTTCCTGAATATGTTAGTGATTATTTGCTTACTAAACTTCAGCTTGAAACAAGGTTCTAAAACTGTTATGGAATACTATTATGAATTGAAAAATCGTTTGTTGCGTTGTGGTTTACATGAATGTGAAGAATCTCTCGAGCTTAGGTTCATCGTGGACTTAATCTTGAAATTCGGGATGCTCTTGTTTTTGAAACATATAGCTCTCTGTCAGGCTTGATAAAATGTGCTTGTAGAGTTGAAAACACGCTTGCTAAATCTTTGAAAGAGTCTTTAGCTTCATTTGAGGTGCCCATGGTTGCACCTCCTGTTGTAGCTAACATTTTGCAGAAAAGTGAGCATCATCAAGAGAAGGATAAAGAAGAAAATTTGCAAAAAAGAGGAGCTATTTGCTGCTCCATACGTATGTGAAGAGCTGAAATCTGAAGTTGCACCTACAACCATTGAGAATGATTTAGAAGGTAATATAAAAGGTATTGACTGTGCACATGGTGAAAATCATTTTGAAGAGATAAAACTATCCATGAATCATGCTAACGTAGAGCAACTATCAACAGAATCAATTGCTGATTTTCCTGTGATACATGATGATTTGCTTACTATTCTTGGTGATAAAGAAGAGTTGTATGATAATGCTTCACTTATATCCACACTACAACTAGTGAATGAACATGAAACTTTTATATTTGAATTAAACCCTTGCGCTGAACATAAACATGTTATCCACTTTGCCAGTGAAGAAGATGAGCTTAAATTGATGTCTTCTTTGAATACTTTAGGTTACATTGAATTTGATGTTCTGTGTGATCTAGACAGTTTCAAGGAAAAGATTTTGGTACATTCTAATTTGCCCTGGTTATCACGAAATATTTTTCATGTTGTTGGCAAATAAAATGATAAAGGAGAATACAAAGTGCATAGAGTATACATTTGTTCAGATCTAAAATCTCTATTTTGCATGCAACAATGTGATCAATTTGATAATTTTAATATCGTATCAAATACCCCTACTTCTGTTTGTAATCTATGTGATAAATTCGATGAAAGGGAGTGTTTGGGTGATTGTGATTCTCAAGCTATTGATTTGATCACAAGAGATATGCATGTTGCCTCGCCCTTTGTCGCTACTAACATTTTGCAGGAGAATGTGAAGGAGTTGAGAACGACTCCAACTCAAGAAATGGAGAATGATAAGACCATACTCATCGTGGATATGACCAACACTACATCAATTTGGCGACACTTCACATCATCCTCTGCATCGTCTACATCTACTAGCAAGGGTGCATCTACATGGCTTCACCGATCCCCACCAGAGCACGATCAATCAAACAGTTGGCCTCCTTGGTCTTTATATGTGGTACCATCACCTACATCAGTTCTACCACCACCATGGCCACCTCCCATGCTTGATGGCGTTTTCAAGAAAGGCATGTCTCCACCTCTACCACATGCTAACATATCTTTGGAAAAAGTGTTGAGCTATATGGATAATTATCAGGTGAATCCTCTAAATATTTTCTTATCTTTAAAATATATAAAGAGCGGAGCTACTATTTTATTCAAATAAATGCAGGACCTATCGAGAATGTTTTGTGCTGAAGGCGAGTTAAAAGATGAGCTTGAGTGAGGGCGACTCAAATGCAAAAGAGGAGAATGATGAGGACATAGCTATATCGGATACACCCATGGCATCAATGGTCAATGATCAACAAAAATCTCCTTGTGATCAGCAACATTTGACCCATATAAAAGGACTAATTACCCGAGCATACACACAACAGCTAAATCAACAGGTGAACTCGTTTCTTGGGATGCATAATTGTATTTTAATGAATGGACCACTACATAATAATGTGCTTGTACTTAGGAATCGTGGATTAGAGCAGCAAAGATGTCATCCCTCATCAATACAAGCTAAAGTACAAGCTATTCCCGAGATAGAAGCTGAAACGTCCACCAGGAGCAGTCCATCTTCAACTGGCCATAACTTTTGCATGCGGAGTCCGTTTGGGATGAGTGAGTACTTGATTGAAAGATAATTTCGTGCTCTTTCCAATGGATCCAACATCATCATGAAATTCCACTTGAGCCGGACGCAGCAAGCAAAACAATCCAGCGGTTTCAGACTCTTGAATGCTCGCCACCATTATTATTTGGATCGTTCACATGTAATTAGAGGAGTGTGAAACCAATTCTAGCACTCTTGGTGCTGCACCACCATTATTGTTTCGATGTGTTCACATGTAATTATAGTGGTGTGAAACCAACTCCTAGCACTCTTGGTGCTGCGCCACCATAGAAGAGTTCACATATAATTAGAGTGGTGTGAAACCAACTCCTAGCAGCCATGTCCTTGGCTATATATAGGACAAACCCCTATCTATCTCCTTAGGTTTTGTTAAGTTTAGCTACCCCATGTATGGAACTATAACCTTGTTCTCTGACTCGGCTGAAACAGCGATAAACAAGTTCAGAACCTCATTTCGTGTGTGTGCTTTATCCTTGTTCTTGCTAGTTCTTGATTGCTTGCAAGAATAGACATTAAGTGGTCAGGTCATCAAGGACTTTGCTACGGTTGATAACAACTAGGAGTGTGGTTTAGCGATTGCAGGCGCTTATCCTTGTGTGGTTAATGGCAGGATCGTCAAAGTCATCCTCGCCTAATCGAAGTTATCCTCTCACGGAAGATCGGGCACGGTAATGCATCATTGGATCTCAACATTGAAATTAACATCAAATCAAATTGAGCGAAACAATCTCCAACAAGGCCAAACAACACTTTGAGGTGTCGGTGTGTCTTGAGTGTTTAAACGAGGCAAACTTTCATAAAGTCCACTTATGCGGATCCGTTTTGAATGAGATTACCACGAGCAAATCGGCGAAACAAGCTCCAATGAGACCGGCGACACATAGGAGTGCAACCACGGTGCATTTTGGGAGTGTTTAAGCTCTGGTGCAAACTTTCACAAAATCCTCTGTTTGGATCTCAACTTGTTGAAATTAACATCAAATCGAATTGAGCGAAACAAGATCAACAAGGCCGAAACAACACTACGAGGCAATCGGTGTGTCTTGAGTGTTTAAGCCAGGGCAAACATTCACAAAGTCCACTTGTTCGGATCCCGTTTTGAATGAGATTAACATCGGAGCGAAATCGAGCGAAACAAGCTCCAATGAGACCTGCGACACATAGGAGTGCAACCCGGTGCATTTTGGGAGCGTTTCGCTCCTGTGCAAACTTTCACAACATCCACCTGTTCGGATCTCAACTTGTTCGAAATTAACATCAAATCGAATTCGACCAAAACAAGCTCCAACAAGATAGACAACACTTACGACGGCAATTCGGTGTGTCTTGAGATGTTTAACAGGGCAAACTTTCATAAAGTCCACTTATGCGGATCGCGTTTTGAATGAGATTACCACGAGCGAAATCGGCGAAACAAGCTCCAATGAGGCCGTGACACATAGGAGTGCAACCGGTGCATTTAAGGAGTGTTTAGCTCGGTGCAAACTTTCACAAAATCCACTGTTTGGATCTCAACATTTGAAATTAACATCAAATTCGAATTTGAGCGAAACAAGCTCCAACAAGCAGAACAACACTTACGAGGGCAATTGGTTGTGTCTTGAGTGTTTAAGCCGGGAACAAACTTTCATAAAGTCCACTTGTTGGGATCACGTATTGAATGAAATTACCACTAGAGCGAAATCGGCGAAACAGCTCCAATGAGACCAAGCGACACATAGGAGTGCAACCTGGTGCATTTGAAAGTGTTTAAGCTCGGTGCAAACTTTCACAAAATCCACCGGTTTGGATCTCAACTTGTTTGAAATTAACATCAAATCGAATTCGAACGAAACAAGCTCCAACAAGACCGACAACACTTTCGAGGTAATCCGGTGTGTCTTGAGTGTTTAAACCGACAAATTCATAAAAGTCCACTTATGCGGATCCGTTTTGAATGAGTTTACCACGAGGCGAAATCGCGAAACAAGCTCCAATGAGGCCGTGACACATAGGAGTGCAACTCGGTGCATTTTGGGAGTGTTTTGCTCTGTGCAAACTTTCACAAAATCCTCTGTTTGGATCTCAACTTTGAAATTAACATCAAATCGAATTGACGAAACAAGCTCCACAAGGACGACAACACTTGAGGGTAAGGTGTGTCTTGAGTGTTTAACTCTGGGTCAAACTTTCATAAAGTCCACTTATCGGATCCGTTTTGAATGAGATTACCCGAGGGAAATCGGCGAAACAAGCTCAATGAGCCGGACACATAGGAGTGCAACCGGTGCATTTTGAGTGTTTGCTCGGTGCAAACTTTCACAAAATCCTCTGTTTGGATCTCAACTTGTTGAAATTAACATCAATCGAATTGAGCGAAACAAGCTCAACAAGGCCAAACAACACTTACGAGGGCAATCCGGTGTGTCTTGGTGTTTAACCGGGGCAAACATTCACAAAGTCCACTTGTTGGGATCCGTTTTGAATGAGAATTAACATCAGGGAAATCGGAAACAAGCTCCAATGAGACATCGACACATAGGAGTGCAACCGGTGCATTTTGGGAGTGTTTGCTCTGTGCAAACTTTCACAAAATCACTGTTAGGATCTCAACTTGTTAAATTAACATCAAATCGAATTCGACCAAAACAAGCTCCAACAAGATAGACAACACTTACGGGGCAATTGGTGTGTCTTGGGTGTTTAAGCCGGGCAAACTTTCATAAAAGTCCACTTATGCGGATCGCGTTTTGAATGAGATTACCACGAGGCGAAATCGAGCGAAACAAGCTCCAATGAGACCGGCGACACATAGGAGTGCAACCGGTGCATTTGGGAGTGTTTGCTCGGTGCAAACTTTCACAAAATCCCTGTTTGGATCTCAACTTTGAAATTAACATCAAATTGAATTTGAGCGAAACAAGCTCCAACAAGGCAGACAACACTTACGAGGGCAATTCGGGTGTGTCTTGAGTGTTTAAGCCGAGGAAAACTTTCATCAAAGTCCACTTGTTGGGATCCGTTTGAATGAGAATTACCACTAGGCGAAATCGGCGAAACAAGCTCCAATGAGACCGGCGACACATAGGAGTGCAACCTGGTGCATTTTGGGAGTGTTTAGCTCGTGCAAACTTTCACAAAATCCACTGTTTGGATCTCAACTTTTAAAATTAACATCAAATCGAATTCGAGCAGAAACAAGCTCCAACAAGACGACAACACTTACGAGGGCAATCGGTGTGTCTTGAGTGTTTAACCGAGGACAAACTTTCATAAAAGTCCACTTTGCGGATCCGTTTTGAATGAATTACCACAGGCGAAATCGAAGCGAAACAAGCTCCAATGAGGCCGCGACACATAGGAGTGCAACTCGGTGCATTTTGGGAGTGTTTTGCTCTGTGCAAACTTTCACAAAATCCCTGTTTGGATCTCAACTTGTTGAAATTAACATCAAATCGAATTGAGCGAAACAAGCTCCACAAGACCAGACAACACTTTCGAGGTAATCCGGTGTGTCTTGAGTGTTTAAGCTTCGGTCAAACTTTCATAAAGTCCACTTATCGGATCCGTTTTGAATGAATTACCAGGAGCGAAATCGGCGAACAAGCTCAATGAGACCGGCGACACATAGGAGTGCAACCGGTGCATTTTGGGAGTGTTTAGCTCGGTGCAAACTTTCACAAAATCCACTGTTGGATCTCAACTTGTTGAAATTAACATCAAATCGATTTCGGCAAAACAAGCTCCAACAGGCCAGAAAACACTTACGAGGGCAATCGGTGTGTCTTGAGTGTTTAAACGGGCAAACTTTCATAAAAGTCCACTTGTTCGGATCGGTTTGAATGAGATTACCACAGGCGAAATCGGCGAAACAAGCTCCAATGAGACCGTGACACATAGGAGTGCAACCGGTGCATTTTGGGAGTGTTTGCTCTGTCAAACTTTCACAAAATCCACATGTTGGATCTCAACTTGTTGAAATTAACATCAAATCGAATTGAGCGAAACAAGCTCCAACAAGCCGACAACACTTTCAAGGGTAATCCGGTGTGTCTTGAGTGTTTAACGGGTCAAACTTTCATAAAGTTCACTTATGTCGGATCCGTTTTGAATGAGATTACCACGAGCGAAATCGGCGAAACAAGCTCCAATGAGACCGGCGACACATAGGAGTGCAACCGGTGCATTTTGGGAGTGTTTAGCTCGGTGCAAACTTTCACAAAATCCACTGTTGGATCTCAACTTGTTGAAATTAACATCAAATCGATTTCGGAAAACAAGCTCCAACTAGACGAAAACACTTACGAGGATATCCGGTGTGTCTTGGTGTTTAAGGGGCAAACTTTCATAAAAGTCCACTTGTTGGGATCGGTTTGAATGAATTACCACGGGCGAAATCGGCGAAACAAGCTCCAATGAGGCCGTGACACTAGGTGCAACCGGTGCATTTGGGAGTGTTGCTCTGAAACTTTAAAAATCCCTTGGGATCTCAACTTTTGAAATTAACATCAAATCGAATTCGAAACGAA
>JAYEVE010001367.1:0-43584 GCA_036346375.1 Guadua angustifolia
ATATCTCGTTCAATAAACGTTTCGGAAAAGAGATGCAATATTTCGAAAAAGAGATGAAGCAATGACCTTTTTTGCTTCTCGTTTGCAATATTTAGGAAAAGATGAAGCAGCAGCAATGACTTCTTCATTGCTGCATGTTTCTAGAAAAGAGATGCAATGTCTCCGTTCCGCTTTATAATTCAACAACTCTATAAACAAAAAAGCAATGCATCAACAAGCAACTCTCTAATCTCTAGCAAAGTAGCAATTATATTTGTTTCTACTCTATAAATCAACTAGCGGTCTTGCACTCAAATTACATGTAGGATCGATATACACTAATATAGCAATCAGAGGGTGAATGATTGTGCGGAAGCTAAAACAAATTTTATTGATTCTCAAATCACCCTAAACAAATTATAAAAAACTGCTTCGGTTTCAGAAAAACAGACTGACACATGTTAACTAAAATAGTAATTCCTGAAGATCCAACCGTTGGATTGATGTGAAATTTTAACTGTAGAAACTAGATTCAATTTTGAAACTAACTCAACAAGAATTAGCTCAATCGGACATACGGATCTAAAGTTATGACCTTCACAAGCTGACTGTATAAAATAATGACGGTATTATAGACTGTATTAGGCCGAATCTACAGGGTATGCCGTGGCATACCGGGCATACCCTGTAGATCCGCCCCTGACTGTACTAGAGTTGTGGAACTTCAGAGAGAACCAAAAAGTCTCTATTGCAGAAGTTATAGCATATATGATGATAGGTATGAAAAAACTCTAAGGTCTTCTTATCTTGAACTATGAATAATGTGGTTTCTCAATGTACACTTGTTGATATTTATGGTGTGTACACACACACACACACACACATATATATATATATAGGGAAATATTCAATGTAATGGTGAATTCATTGCTAATTCCGTGCTAATGGCATGTAGAAGTTTTGAAAAATTCTCAAAAATTACCACATGTAGGAGAGGTGAACCTCTACAACACCTACAAAATTTGAAGATGAAATTCAATCGCATTTGAAAGATATGAAAAAGACAAACAGCAAAAGAATAGTGCCAAAAGCGAAGAATAAGTACTAATTTACTATCTTTCAAATGCATTGATTTTCATCTTCAAATTTTAAGAGTTGTAGAGGTTCACCTCCCTCATGTGGTAATTTTTTTTGAGAATTTTTCAAAACTTCTACATGCCATTAGCACGAATTAGCACCTAATATGTCCCTATATATATATATATATATATATATATATATATATAGTTAATGTATTGTCATCTGAATTTTGAAATATTTCGTTATCATATTTGTGGTAAGGTCTTTTTGTCATGAACTACGAAATAATGTTTTTTCCCTACCTCTCTTGGCAGAACTTCCATAATTAGTATATGTTGTTTGAATTTTTTCTCTTGAGATATTTCTGCAACGACATTTATAAGGCACAATCAGTTATAGATTTTGTAATTGAATATTAAAATATCCTAGACGCATTGAAGCGACAGCTTATCTGATGAGGAAGGTTTTAAAATATGAACATTTGTAGCATTTTCATCACCTTTCTTATTCTAATATTAATAGATTCTAAGGTAAAATCCAATTCCATCAACAATTCATCATAAAAATTGTCATACTCTGATATATCTTCTACTTCATCCTCATCTCGGAATGATGTAGCCTATTTTTACTCTAGTTTTGCATAGGAATAGGATCACACTGGTCCTATTCTTGCACAAGATCACAATGAAAATAGACCGCCTATGGCATTCTTATTCGGGATGAAGATGAAGTGGAAGATAAATCAGAGCAAGACAACTTTCTGGATGAACTGTTAATGGAATTGAATTTTGTCTTGGAATACATCAACATTAGAATATGAAAGGTGATAAAAGTGCTACAAATGTTCATATTTTTAGACCCTCCTCATCAGATAAGCTGTTGCCTCTATACATTTAGGATGCTTTGATATTTAATTGCAAAATTTATAATTGGTTGTGCCTTGTAAATATCGTTGTAGAAATATCTAAAGAGAATAAATTTTTGAACAACAGATACTAATAATAGAAGTTCTACCAAGAAAGTTAGAGGAAAAACATATCACAAACGATTCTATTTAAAAACCGTTTATAATAAATTCATATCATAGACGATTCTATTTAAAAATCATATTTGATAACTCATATCACATACGGTTTTATGTGTCGTGTTATCACTGACACATGATTACAGATAGTCTAAATAACCATCTATGATGATATTTTTTTACCGTCTGTAAAAGTTTTATGTGTAGTAGTGTCAATATATAGTCCATCGGTGTGTTTTGCACTGCTACCACATGACTCGTTGTGTGGAGACTTTCTAGGGGCGTGATGAAAAACGTGGAGATCAATCGACTGAAGAGTGTATACTGCGGCCTGTTCTTGAACACGTACCCAGGTAGAAAAAAACGGAATTAAGCTCCTCTCGCAGCTTTGCCTTTGCCTCCGATCTACTCAGACGTCTCTAGTGGTGAAAACACGTCAGAAATGGATATTGCTTTTTTTCGTATTTTAATTCGGAATCGGATATAGGCTAACTGGATACAAATACGAATCTAGATTATTTAGGATACGAATCGATATGTAACGGATTCAGATCGAATCGGATAAAGATATACGGATAATACATATATATAGAATAATATATGTTGAATGAAACTATACGAGTATATAACTATTGTAGCAAGTTATATATCAATCAAATTCAATAGACGTTATTGAATGAATACACTACTTGAGAATCAATAGAACCAACACTAATTGTCAATATAAATGAGTTGCCATGAAAAATATATAATGAATAGATTAGATCTTGCTGATATCTAAATAGAAAAAATCCGAATATCTGAATAGAAAAAAAATCCAGATATGAGGATCCCGTCCCATATTTACCTAATATTTACTGCTTTGAATCTGAACCTAAAACCGGATTCAAGTATCCCAGTCCCGTACTAGATCCGGCCGGACAGTCAAATCTCATTCCGACTGTGATCCTAACCTGACTCATCCCATTGTGAATCCGATCCTGACCAAATTTGATTTCGGATTAGATGAAAAATATCCAACATGTTTTCCTCTACCTCTCTCCCATAACACTATCGATCGATCGATCGATCGATCCCCATCCGTTTAACTTTTCTGGTTCCCTACCTATTAACTCCGTCTGGTTGGAGAGCTGGCTGCTTGGATTCCCACCTTCCCCTTTGCTTCCCCCACCCCTGGTTACCAAGTTTCATGTATATAATAACATGCGGACGCAGCGCGCATGACCAGCCGCGTGGTGCAACCTGCACAACTACTGTACTGTTCAGTTCATTCCAGCACGCCTCTCGCCTGCTCCATCCCTCTACGCGCAGCTTCGATATCCAGACCAAGTCACTAGCTAATAGCTAGCTGCGCTACAGCAGAACAGAGCTGTGCTGAGCGGAGCTGAGAGGGAGAGGAGGAGGGACGAGCCGGGGTACAGGCGCGGGCTCATGGGTGCTGCATTCTTGTCTGCTTGGCCATGGGAAAACCTTGGCTTCTTCAAGGTATATTCATGTGTTTCCGTTTCTCTTGATGTCTTGCTTGGCTTCTCTTCTTCTCCTCTCTGCGCGCGTGTTGTGGTTTCTGATGCGGCCTGGCTTTTGCTTACTTGCTTTCTTCTTCGTTTCTTCAACTGTGCGCGCAGTACGTGCTGTACGGGCCCCTGGTCGCCAAGGCCGTGGCCTCCCGGGCGTGGGAGCGCGCTAGCCCGGACCACTGGCTCCTCCTCCTGCTCGTCCTCTTCGGCCTCAGGGCGCTTACCTACCAGCTCTCGAGCTCCTTCAGCAACATGCTGTTCTTCACCCGGCGCCGCCGCATCGTCCGTGACGGCGTCGACTTTGAGCAGATCGACAAGGAGTGGGACTGGTACGTGCTCACACAAACGCATGCATGCATGCACGGTGCAAAAGATCAATCAAAAACATCGCCGCTTTCTTTTTTTTATCGATGTCCTAAATTAAGCTCCTGCCGTGTGTGCGTGCTTCCAGGGACAACTTCCTGATGCTGCAGATACTGATGGCGGCCACGGCGTTCTACGCCTTCCCGTCACTGCGGCACCTCCCGCTCTGGGACGCCAGGGGCCTCGTCGTCGCCGCCGTCCTCCACGTCGCCGCCACGGAGCCCCTATTCTACGTGGCGCACAGGGCCTTCCACAGAGGCCACCTCTTCGCATGCTACCACTCGCTCCACCACTCCAGCAAGGTGCCCCAGCCATTCACAGGTTGGTAATTAAGAGAGATCAATCAAAGCTTCTTGATATATCGTTTTCCTCTTCCATGGTTTGGCGGTCAATCAGCTGGCAATTAACCCGTACGGCTGCTGTTGCGTGCAGCCGGGTTCGCGACGCCGCTGGAGCATGTGGTGCTGGCCATGCTCATGGCGGTGCCGCTCGCGGGCGCGTGCGCCGCGGGGCTCGGCTCGATGGGGCTAGCGTCCGCCTACGTGCTGGGGTTCGACTTCCTCAGGGCCATGGGGCACTGCAACGTGGAGGTGTTCCCCGGTGACCTCTTCCGGGCGCTCCCGGTCCTCAGATACCTTATCTACACACCGACGTACGCTCCTTGCTCCTCCATATATATATATACGTGGTGCCCTTTCTCAATTGGATACAGTTCCCAAAATTCAGACTGGAAATCTAGCTAGGCATCTGGTAATTTTGATTCAGTAGTTTCGAACTTGTTCTCGTACATATCAATCTTAATTAACTTTTATGAAACTTTTTTATCGTCTTCGAAAGGTATCAATCTATCAATTGAACTATATCAAGAGATAGCAAGAGTTTAAAAGATGAAGATATCATCAAGAGTTTAAGAGTAATTTGATCGTACCAAACCCTCTTAGAATATTATACATCCAACCAAACCTATCTTCGGATACTACCTGGTTTCGCAAAACCGGTCGGGTGCATCTGGTATTCTGGTGGTTAAATTGGGCTTTTGGTTGGTTTTACCTCGTACATGTCATGCTCTGTCTGCACTGCAGACAGAATAGATCCTCCCCTCAGCTGTGCGGTGACTCCGATCAGACATGGCGTACTTTGCCACACCA
The DNA here is from genome assembly GCA_036346375.1 of Guadua angustifolia. Taxonomy (NCBI): domain Eukaryota; kingdom Viridiplantae; phylum Streptophyta; class Magnoliopsida; order Poales; family Poaceae; genus Guadua; species Guadua angustifolia. Next base: position 5,112 of record JAYEVE010001367.1, read on the forward strand.
CAAAGGACAACTCGAACCAGGCAGATTTGCTCTGCCGCTCTGCTTTATTGCCAGCATCCCAACCGCCTCACTGTTCACTTTTATCCGTATATATTGTTCGATCGTTTCCCTCTATTCACGTGCTTGATGATATATCATTGGTCGTTGCGTACGTACGTGCTATCTTCGTAATTGCATTGTTTGGCACCTTTTGATCGAGCTCTTCCCGATGGATTCTCCGGCCCGTCTGTGTCCGACCGGTGCTGATGCTTCTCTTTCGTTCCCGTGGCTGCAGGTACCACTCGATCCACCACACTAGCAAGGAGGCCAACTTCTGTCTGTTCATGCCACTGTTTGATCTCCTGGGCGGCACGCTGGACGGCCAGTCATGGGAGCTGCAGAAGAAGACAAGCGCAGGTAAAGATCAACGACATATCACCAAGAATTTCATTCACATGCACGCCGGCCGGTGAGTACGGTCGCATGGACTTACTTTCCTTGCCGTTAGGAGGTTAATATGCACCAAGTTTTTGCTACAAGAATGGCTAGTTTTGGGCTTTTGGCGGGTAGGCAGCTAGGCACCGTGCGGGCAGCATCGGCTAAGAAAGCGCGGCATGAAGTATGCGGTTTCGTCAGATAGCTTGGAGGGCAGTCTCACTCGCAACCGCATGCAGTTTAAGCTCGAATGGGATGCACACCTACTAGCTAATTCACTGGTTGAAACGCAGAAGCTAGCTTCTTATTTTCATCTGCATAAAATGATTCCACTGCACGAGACGAGCCTGGCCTTAACTAATTTCTACAGCGACACCGAATGGGACATGCCATCCGTAGCCATTAAAGCGCTTAATGAATGGGCGCGAACGTGCGTCGTCCGTCGTCGCCTGTTCAGCCAGCTTAATTCGTGTACTAATCGCGGTATTGACACGGCGCTTTCAATTATGCATGGCAGCAGCGCAGCACACGTATTCTTTGGAGCTACTAGGTATTAAATTATCATTAAACTCTTGTACCTCCTGATACATCAATCATTTAAACTTTTAATTAGTATTTTCTTAGTACTAGCTTAATATATATTTGAAGGAAAAGGTAGGAGCTCTGTCAAATGTATTAAGCAAGGATTAAAAGGATAGAGTTTACAAAAACTTCAACGGCTGTGAAATAATGAAAGCCGAAGGAAACCTACAAGAGCAACAAAACAAAGCTTTCTCATGCTATCTTAATATATATTCGGTGCGCGTGCGTAGCAGCTCTCTCACGAAACAGCCATATGAAAATTTGGAGGGACCAACTGACCAAGAGAAGGCGATCGACGAGTAGGAAGGACGGATGGTTGGTCGGCTGGCTGGCTTGGCAACGGGTTGCGGCTGCCATGTCAAAACAGAATCGGTTAGCAGAGCGAGCAGGGTACGTAGTCGGCAGCAGCAGGCGGCTAGCCAGCCAGCCGTGCCGGGCCGTCTCGTCGGTCCTCACGAGAATTAAATCCGCGCGCCAACCGTCCGTGCCATGCGTGACGCGTGTGTGATCGATTGTGCGTACGTGCGTGCGCGTGCAGGGGTGGACGAGGTGCCGGACTTCGTGTTCCTGGCGCACGTTGTGGACGTGATGCAGTCGCTGCACGTGCCGTTCGTGCTGCGGACCTTCGCGTCGACGCCCTTCTCGGTGCAGCTCTTCCTCCTGCCGATGTGGCCGTTCGCGTTCCTCGTCATGCTCATGATGTGGGCCTGGTCCAAGACCTTCGCCATCTCCTTCTACAAGCTCCGCGGCAAGCTGCACCACACCTGGGCCGTCCCCAGATACGGCTTCCACGTACGCCCTCGAGTTCGATCTGTCACACGGCCTTGATTAATTTCTATATGTTCTTCTTCTTTCGTCGCGACTGCCTCTGGCTGAATGGTTTCTGCTGATCGATCCTACTGGCTTGCAGTACTTCCTGCCTTTCGCCAAGGACGGCATCAACAGCCAGATCGAGCTTGCCATCCTGAGGGCCGACAAAATGGGCGTCAAGGTCGTTAGCCTTGCAGCTCTTAACAAGGTTTGTTCGCTTCTAACAAACCTGCTGCTACTCTACCTAATCTTCAATGCATGGTGTGGCTAAAGTAACTGATTAATTAATTATTGTGCAGAACGAGGCGCTCAACGGCGGCGGCACGCTGTTCGTGAAAAAGCACCCGGACCTCCGCGTGCGCGTGGTCCACGGCAACACCCTGACCGCGGCGGTGATCCTGAACGAGATCCCCAAGGGTACCACCGAGGTGTTCCTAACCGGCGCCACGTCCAAGCTCGGCAGGGCCATCGCGCTCCACCTCTGCAGGAAGAGAGTCCGCGTCATGGTAACTAATAACTACTCCACTCACTAATTCTTTTGATCTGTTCATGGACTCATGGCAGCTGCACAACTCAAGCGTTAAATGAACCAGTAGTAATGGCGTACGGTTGGGACGTTACTTTTTTTTTCTGTTGAAGATGATGACGCTGTCGACGGAGAGGTTCGAGAAGATCCAAAAGGAGGCGCCGGCGGAGCACCAGCAGTACCTAGTGCAGGTGACCAAGTACCGGTCCGCGCAGCACTGCAAGACGTGGATCGTGGGCAAGTGGCTGTCGCCGCGAGAGCAGCGGTGGGCGCCGGCCGGCACACACTTCCACCAGTTCGTGGTGCCGCCCATCATCGGCTTCCGCCGGGACTGCACCTACGGCAAGCTCGCCGCCATGCGGCTCCCCAAGGACGCCCGGGGCCTCGGCACCTGCGAGTACTCGCTGGAGCGCGGGGTGGTGCACGCGTGCCACGCGGGTGGGGTGGTGCACTTCCTGGAGGGGTACACGCACCACGAGGTGGGCGCAATCGACGTGGACCGCATCGACATCGTCTGGGAGGCCGCGCTCAGGCACGGCCTCCGGCCCGTCTGATCGAGCACGTCTACAAGGGGCCCAAACAGGACGCAGCACACAACTACTCTCGATGCATCATCCTCGTGTGGTGGTTGGTTCCTAATTAACGATTCAAGTTGCTACATATAAGTGTACTGTTTCGATTCATTCCCATATATACACACGAGAGGAAATTAAGATCGAGTACACTGCGAGGTGGCGGGCATGGAGATGATTTGTACATGTGGATGTGTAACGACTCTTATTTTTAGTACAGAATACTAAGAAAGATAATCTATATGTATACAGTACTAGTTCTATGATCAGTGACTAATATGTATATTTACAACAACTGGAATCATATCCATACACAATATTATTAAAAGAAACGTTATTTATACAATGTAGTCTTACAATTCAGAATATATTGCAGTGGAAAGAAGTAAAAGTCCTGTAATGTGCTCATCCAACTCAGGCAACTGACAATACATAAATCCTAGAAAAACTCGCTAACATAATTCCCATAACCTGCGTCAAAATATATGTCGTCTCTGGAGTATCTTCACATAAACCAATAAATAAGTAAGGGTATGTACTTTCTTACGTATTGAGTAAAACTTAAGGTGTATTTGTAAAATGCAATAATGCAGGCTATATCAAAGGAGGCTCTATGATTAATTTGCATAAAACGAAATTTAACAAGTAAATCAAGTAGTAATTTATAAAACGGAATTTGTTAAAGAGAGTTTGACATGTATATAAATAAATGAGAGTAGTATAGTATAGAATAACTCACAGTCCCACATGAATGTGAGAATCACACCATTTCCTGCCAATAATGTTATAAATCCAGTTTTTACCAACACATGATGCAACAGCTGATACCAATACATAAACCATATATTTTAACGTAGGTTGCGGGAATTATGTTAGCAAGTTTTTCTAGGGATTATATTTTGTTAGATGCTTGCGAGTTAGATGGACACACTGAAAGACTTTTACTTCTTTCCACTGCAATATACTCTAAATTGTAATACTACATTGTATAAATAGCTTTTGCAATAATAATATTATGTATGGATGTGCTACCAATGTTGTAAATGTGCTAACTAACTACTAATTATAGGATTAATACTGTATACACATAGATCATCTTTCTTTTTTTTTTGAATAAAACAGCAGGAGCTCTATCCATTCATTAAGGAGGAGTTTGAAAAGTACATGGAAACAAAAGATTCATAACTAGATACAACCTGAGAAGGAGACTGAAAACAAAGAAAAAATAGATCACCCTTCTTAGCATTCTATAGAAAAAAGAGGGTTGTTACAATTAAACTCTGCCCAAATGTAAAGTTGCTCGACGTCTACACCACAGTGTTCTGCTTGTTCACCATGATATCCATCATGAGCAGTCACCGCCTCCCTCGCGAGTGCCTGTGCTTCTCTCCGCAGGTCTGCTTTGACTTCTCTAACGATGGTTCGAGTGACCTTGTCGACGTTGTCCATCTCTCTAGCTTCCCATGCCGTTGATCTTATTAATTTGTTGGCGCTGTTCTTCTCCAGCGACGTCTGTTTCCTCACTGCAGCGATCACTTCACCGACATCACCGACGACACTGCAGCCATTATCACCATCTTCCACGCTGTCTGTTCCCTCTCTCCATTAGAACTTTACCAGCACGTTAACACTCTCTGCCTCGACCTAGCAGTCTCCTTTATTTATCGAAGATTGTTGCACCATCTAGGGCTCCACTTGTTCTCCTGCCATGCAGCACCTCCTGCTTTGATGTGGCGGTGTCTTCCAGACTCCCAGTTGCCGTAAGCCATCTCGTTGCTTCTCCAACGTACGGGCAATATATCTTGCTCTGCATTGGGAGGGAGGCGGGAGGGAGAGAGAAGACATGTTCACGAGAGTAGGGGTGAAAACAGGTTGGATATAGGTGGGTATCACTTTTTTGTATCCTAACTCATATTTTTTTTCTGGATTCGAAACTGGATACGAGTTAGCCGGATCCAGATACGAATCCGAATAATTCGGGATATAGACACGGATCAGATATGTAACAGATTCGGATCAGGAACGGATAAAGATATACGGATAATGGACACATACATAAAGTAATATATTAAATCAAAGCACGTGAATATGGATAATGCACACACGCATACATACAGATAAAGTTATATGGCAAAGTATCATCAAATCATTTGTACAAAATACATTGCAAAGTATCTCTCACAACTGTGCAGATTTTAGCTTTTAAATGGTTCACACCATGGTATTGAAATTACTTGTAATCATGTCTACTCTGCAGTCTGCACTATTATATTATGGAGAAAAGAAATATTACATTCCAAGAAGCCCTCAAAATGGGAAATGAACCAAACAGACTTTTAGTTTTTACATAGGGAAAAGGGTGATTAACTAAATGTATGGATCTGCTGACACTTAGGAACCATAGACATTTTTCTTCCTTTCCGGATTGGATAAGATCGAAAAGAAAAGCCCGTGTAGAAGTGATTTATCATCATCACAAATCGACATCAACTAAGTAAAACTAAGACGGAGTGTGATCTACCAAACCAATTCACCAGCCAAAGAATGACGATGGTTTGGCCCAAACCAAACACTTCACAACGTTCCTTATTCCTTAGCAAGGATTCACAAATGACAAACACCAGGTTAGACCAATCCATCAGGGCATCGGCAGTGAAACAGACAACATTTTCTGGTCCCAGCCAGATCTGCTAACTTATCTAGTCTAATCAAAATCACACCAGTGCAAATCAAGAATCTAGGTAGTTATAATTTAGATTCATCGATAGATCTTTTTAATTAACTTAAGATCTTCTCCAAAATGACTAGTTAGTATATGTATCAATAAAAATACCTATATGCGCAAGATTTCCGGCTCAACCGCAATAGCCACCTGTCACCTTGTGATTTTGCAAAAGAGCCCTTCCATTTCTCCGAAATTACGGATAGGTCCCTGTGCAATTTCCTGAGAGACAAAGATATTTTTTCACTTCGCGTTTGGGTCCCTGGCCCGGTATTTTTACGGAAAAGCCTCCCGTTAGTTTCAAATCACGAACAAGTCCTTTTCTAATTTTTCAGGATAGCAAACAGGTCCAAAAAAATAACATCCGGGTCCCTGTCTCTTACGTTCAGGTCCTTTCTCCGTTTTTCCCGGAAAAAATGTTTTCGCCACCGGAAAAACCGGAAACAATTTTTTCGCCACCAAAAACCGAAAAAAATGTTTTCGCCACCAAAAACTTATATTCATCAAAGTTTTATAGCAACTTATGTATTTGCCAACGGATCAATAACATGCTTTTTTTTAAAAATGTAGATTCGTCCGCAGATTTATAGCGATTCGTGGATTGACTTGGGTCCTAACGACCCATTTTTTTTAGCAAACGCAACAAAAAAAACCGGAAAAAATATTTTCGACACCCAAAAAAACGGAAACAATGTTTTCGTCCAGCGGATCGCCGGTGGGTCCTAACGACCCATTTTTTAACAAACGCAATAAAAAACCCAAAAAAATATTTTCAAGCACTAAAAAAACGAAAACAATGTTTTCGTCACAAAAAAATCTGATTCATCGAAGGTTTGTATCAACTTACGGTGAACACGTAGAGTATTAGGCTCGACAAAGAATGTTATCATCTCCGATAATTTTTCCTTTTTCCTGGACTATTTTTTGACCGGTTGGTGGTTTTGCGAAAATAAAAAGTTTATTTTTAGAGCACATGCTATCGAAATTCAACCTGTAGCAATAGAAGGCGTGCTTTTCTACCTAGTAACTACTTAAATGCTCTAAGGTTTGGAGACCAATTAGGTCGTAAGGTACATTTTTTACGAAAAAAACTCTTCAGAAAATTCGAAATCGTGAATAGGTCCTTTCACTGATTATTTTGCAAAAAAGACTCCGTAGTTCTGCAAATTCAACTCGGATGCCGGTTCTTTAAACCTGATAGATTTAAAATTACGTTTAGGTCCTAGTTATTTCTTTAAGCTCAAAATATTTCAAATTACATTTAGGTCTTTCTACTATTTTTGCAACAAAAACACGAAGTGAGATTTGCTTGCATGACGTAGTGACGTGGCAGATTGTACTATCAATATATCTATATATACATAGATAGATAGATATGATGTGGTAAGGCAATATATGTATTTGATTAGCTAAGTGAATAGCTAGCCATTGACGTGTCTTGCTACAACGCATTTTGTGATTTTCAGTTGGTATTGGTACGTACATGCACGTGCAATAGTATAAATTGAATCCTTTATTTTATACCTCGTGTGATACTGAATCCAAACCAAAACGTTGACTCGAACTCACAAAATCAAAGGATTGGATTTATTTATTATCCTGAGTAATGTTATAATTTTTTAGCTTTTTTGTTCTTTTATCTGATGAATGTGAGGATTTCTAGCCTTGTGATTTTCTTGTCAACTCAGATTAGAAAATTAGTCCATTTGCTTCTGATATAAACTACAATTACATGATAGAGATTCCAATTGTATTAGGAAGATGACACGTGCGTTACCCAGAAATTCAGATATAGTATTATAAGAAGATGGCATAGATAGATAATATTTTCAATTGTTGTGCGAATTTCTAGACATTATTTTTCATTTTTTTATTAATATGGTGATTTCTAATATGTTTTTACCCCGTAGAGTTAATGTGGAATTTGCACGGTGTATTGCTTGACTATATATGGGCTAATGCTCCTAGTTATAGCAATTTACTCAATTTTTAATCAGCGTCCAATATTTTTCTAGATGGATTATTTACTACTCCCTTCGTTCCTTAATAGATGAAATTATAGGATTTTGCACTTCAACTAAGACACATGTAGAGATGATCAAATTGCCCTCATTCATTAGATCACTTATTATTCTTAGATGATATGTTACTCTGTTCCACAGTAATAAATAATATTGGAAATAATAAATCATAGGGGTATGTGAGGGAAAAAGTTAAAAGTTATCTCAAAAGTGTAGAATAACATATATTTAGAAATAAAATTTAAAAACTAGAATGATATGTATTTAGAAACGGAGGAAGTAGCTATCCCGTACATGCACGCATGTATATTACCAGAACTTCGTTAAGAGTTCTCGTGTTAACTCTTAAGAGATAAAAAGGTTAGAAACTACCCTATTAATCAGGAAAAAGAAAAATAGCTATAAATTCTCACATTAATTTAAAAAGAAGAACATTTTGACCATCTAAATTTTTTTAAGTAGAATCTAGGGATTAGATTAGGTATAGATATGGCGAACTATAGGATCCCATGGTAAAAAAAAAAGGTGAGAAGAGCTTGAATAGACTTGGGCTATGCATGTAGGGTCGAAAAGTCATGGCTGAATCGGACTGGAAAAAAAAAAACAACCTGGGCTGATACACGAGGTAGAATCGGCCCCGGTGGAGTGGTGGGGCCAATAGGAGCTAGCAATAGCAGTTTGTGGGTCAGAGATCCACTGCAGTATTATAAAGGATACGTGTCTCAGTTTGTGATACGGATACACACATGCATACATAAGAAGAGATTTATTTAATAATACGTTTTAAATAATCCTACAAAAATAATATCCTGATTTTTTATAATTGACAACAAATATCTGTTTTATCATTGATTGAATTTTTTTGACATTTGACGACAAATCTTCTATGGTCAATTAATTTAGTGACAGAGACATAATTTTGTGTTTTTTGAGGTATTTTTAAAAATTATTTTAAAATGTATTATTTAAAAAAATACAAAAGAATTCCATCCTTTATCTTTCTTTCTTTTATTTATTGATAAAATATGTGTGTTGTCGTTGGGCGTGTGTGTGGTGTGGTTATCAACGCCGCCTATCTCGCTGGGAGCTTGTTTGTAGGGGTGGAATCGAGTCACAGTAAAGGCAGCTGCCTCGGCAAAACCGAGTTAGTTTCTTGAGCCGAGTCGAGGCTCGGCTCATTGTCTTTGTCGAGTGAAAATCGGGCTCAGTGTCGAGCCTCGAGCCCGCCTCGGCTTCGGATTCATGAGCCGCTTGGCATGTGGGCCGCCTCTAGCTCTATTGCTCTCTTCTAGACTTACTGAGTCTGCAAGGCTGCAAGAATGGAATGGAACTATGGAAATGAAACTATGAAAGTATGGAACTATGGAAGGGTGTTTTGTTACTTTTGTATACACTTTGTGTTATGTTACTTATATCAGACTGAATCACTAAACCATCATGCATTCTATATTTCATTATATGTTCCTTGTTCAATATGACTGTATGAATGCCAAGCCGATTGAATGTCTGTGGGCTATGGCTAATTTTGTATTAAAATTAAGCCTAATCTAATTTGGATAATTGATTAGTGATTACTGAAAGTGATTCTGAATGTCTGAATTTTTCGAACCTAACTTGGTAGGCTCGGGCTCGGCTCATTGTAGCTTAGGAGCGACGCAGAGGCTCGGGCTCGGCTCATTGATGCCTTTGAACCGAAATGAGCCAAGACTGAGCCGAGCCACGAGCCTCGAGTTGTTTTTCCACCCTACTTGTTTGAAACTTTGGACAATGCATTTTAGTTTAGAAAAAAAAACAAATAGGCATCGCCTCTGTTTAAGCTTAGGTTTTTGATTTATAACTTAAAATTAGTTTTTTACTTCCACGAGCCTCGAGCTGTTTTTCCACCCCTACTTGTTTGAAACTTTGGACAATGCATTTTACTTTAGAAAAAAACAAATAGGCATCGTCTGTTTAGGCTTAGGTTTTTTGACTTATAACTTAAAATTAGTTTTTTTTACTTAAACAGTTTAAAAAATAATGGTTTTGTACATAATAGAGGTGGATAGTTTTATCTAACTTTAGTATTATTAGTCTAAAATCAACCATCAATAAGCTAAAAAATCTCTCCAGTAGTTTTTAACTTTTAGTTATATGGAGACTTATGACTTTTGAAAATTCTAGATAAAAAACTACTTATTTGTCTAGAATTTAGTTTTTAACTCTTAAACCGATAAAAAAACCCAAACAAACAGGGCCATAATTTTCCAAAAATATTTCAGCCACGTTACGTAGCATGTCGTGGGCAGAGTTACGGGATCGATGACCGTTGGGCGTCGCCCATCCCAATCCTCCTGAGCAGGGCTGTAAAAAAAACTCGAGACTCGCGAGCTACTCAAGCTCGGCTCACGAGAGGCTCGGCTCAAGCTCCGAACGAGCCGAACTCAAGCTCGAGCTCGTGAGCTTAATCGAGCCGAGATCGAATAGTTCGCAAGCCTACTTGAGCTTAGACCGAGTTTCCTCGAGCCGAGTTTTTTCGAGCTTGTTACCGAGCTTTCTCAAGCCGAGCTTATTCAAACTTGTTACCAAGCCTACTGAGTTTACTAGAATAACCGAGCTTATTCGAACTTATCAATCTTATCGAACTTAATCGAACCGAGCTCAAGACTACTCGAGCTTAGACCGAACCGAGCTCGAGTCTGGACCGAGGCTCAAACTCCAACTCGAGCTCGAACTCGGCTCAAGCCTTACCGAGCTCGAGCCCGGAGATTAGGCTCACTCGAGCTCGGTTCGTTTACAGGCCTACTCCCGAACGCTCCCACCCCGCAGCCAGCCTCACCTTCGCCTCCGACCCCTTCCCCGAACGGCGCTCCGCCGCATCCCGTCGGTTCGTACTCCTCCGTGCCTCCCCGAACAGCGTGGGCTAGGAAGTAGGAGCTGGCGCGTAGATTGCTAGATGCGTGTGGTGGTTTGGGGCTTTAGGTATTTGGATGGGCGTAGTGCTCTGCTCCGCGTCTTTTGCATCGAGGCCCCAAATGCAAGCACGGCGCTCGCGCGTGTAACTAAACCTGCTGGTCTGGGGGTTCCGGTGCCTGCTAGTGCTATGGGTTGTTTCAACGGAATCTCCTCACGGGAGTCGCGAACTCGCGATCCTTTGGGTTGCTTAGCAGCTTGCCACGTTTTTAAAAAGCAGTATGCATATGATCTGAGATAATTTGCGTCGAATCAAGTGATGCAATTCAACGAGAGATGTGCGTAGAAACCCCCGTGATTTCTTAGTGTGTTATAACAGATCGGATAATCTGACAGCTTCCTTCTTCATGAGGACGGCAAACAGTTTGATTTGATGTTGCCTGTCTTAGAGCGCTGTGGCCATAGTCTGTAACTACTTAGGAAGAATAGGCAAATTCTCCGCTAGGACTACAGTTCCTTATCCGCAGTCAAATACTGCTTTCTTGTGGTGTTTACTACAAGACTTTTTACCATTCTCGAAAGATATCAAAATATACATTGAATCATGTATCAAAAGTTTAAAGGGTAGATGTGCCAAGAGATACATAGGTTTAAAAGTAATTTGGTGGTACCTCGTGGTATCTCCTAACATTGGTAAAAACTCTAGTATCCGAAACAGAAGAGATAGCTACTAAGACTGGTGCTATCTGTTACTTGAACTATATGATCTACTGTACTTCTGTATGTTTTGATTACGAGGTTATAGTTTATCCAGTGCACGTGAATATGCTGTGAGCCTTTCACAGATCGTTTAGCTTTTATTACTTGTCCATAAATTCACCAGTGGACTAGTTTTCGTTCAGATCTTTTGCGTGATACAATCCAAGTTAATTTCCTTCTTTTGGAAACTTTGTACCATTTTTTTGGGTGTGGGTTTTTATGCTAATGCACTTGTTTTCTTTAATGTTTTCACCATTTGATTCCATTTTCGCCCAGCTATCTCAGTTGCTTCTCATATTTTGAGATGATACTTTGCAGAGAAAGAAGTACAAAACAGAGGCTTCTTACGAAGTAACTTTAGTCTTCACAGCTCACTAGAATCATCTGCAAGAACTGTTCGTGGAGATGTGACTTGTAGCTTAAGCTTCATTTTGTTTTTTCTTCATTCTGTCAATGCATAGGTGGAGATTGTACAATTTCTTTTCTATTGAAAAAATAATTTGATCCTTGCAAATATCCATGGTCTGATTTGTCCATAGATCAAATGTAGCTTGTTAAGATCTGAGAAGAAGCTCATTGAATTGCTTGAAACCTTGAATGCAAAGTGGCAGAATCAGATTTATATTATATTGTTTTTTTTAATTAGGTCACATAGCACAAATTCTTACATTGTATTTCTTGTTGTGTTTGCAACTTTGCATCCTTTGGCAATGTAGGAGTAGCACAAGTCTTCCGCTCATGATCTATGTATTTCCTTATTTGATGTGCCCAAATGTGCTCATCAATTGATAATTTGAGATGGCCTGTACCCCTCCATCCCCACCGAGAGATATTTCTAAATTTTACGATGCCCTGTTAAGAGTCTGTACTCCCTGCGTCCCATCATTTTTTTTATTCTAGTAGCGTTGTTACATTGCCTTTCTAGTGATAGTTGGTAGCATGAAAAATGCATAACCTAGTTCTTGAGACAATTTCATTATTGCTCTACCCATGTGATATTTGTTTGGGTCTAATAAGGTTATTTATACAAATCATGAGCTTGTGGGGGCAAGCGCAGACAATAATGAGATCTTGTCCTATTAAGCATTGTTGATATATGACCGCCGATTGTGCTAGTACATTTTCATGGTCACGAATCATGCCTAACATTTTCCTAGTGTGAGCTACAGGTTTATAGTGATGCTGGTTAATTGTCCGGAGTAGCATCAATTGTTCCATATGAATTACCACATCAGTTGGAGTGAAAAAATTGGACAGACCACATGCATGCACATGGCATAAAGCCTGACATTTGAATGGTCTTGCAAATGGTGGAATTGGCTGTATAACTGTACCTACATAATTAGCCTGACCTTCTCTCTTTTTTTTTATTTGATTGAACTACTGTCTGCACATTGAAAGGAAGGTATGAAGCAGGGATTATTGTACGAGTGCTTATTGACAGCAAAAGAATAGTGCCAAAACAAAGAATAAGTACTATTCATGCCGAGTTTGTCTTTTTCATATCTTTCAAATGCGATTGATTTTCATCTTCAAATTTTGCAGAGTTGTAGAGGTTCACCTCCCTACATGTGGTAATTTTTGAGAATTTTTCAAAACTTCTACATGCCATTAGCACGGAATTAGCACCTAATATGTCCCTATATATATATATATATATATATATATATATATAGTTAATGTATTGTCATCTGAATTTTGAAATATTTCGTTATCATATTTGTGGTAAGGTCTTTTGTCATGAACTACTTAAATAATGTTTTTTCTCATTTCTTTTGGCGTATCTCCATAATTAGTATATGTTGTTTGAATTTTTTTCTTGAGATATTTCGCAACTATTTTTATAAGGCACAATCAGTTATAGATTTTGTAATTGAATATTAAAATATCTCGACGATATTAGTTTATCCATGAACATTTGTAGCATTTCACTTTTCTTATTCTAATATTAATAGATTCTATAGGAAATTCATTCCATCAACAATTCATCATAAAATTGTCATATCGATATATCTTCTACTTCATCCTCATCTCGAATGATGTAGCCTATTTTTACTCTAGTTTTGCATAGGAATAGGATCAATCGGTCCTATTCTTGCACAAGATCACAATGAAAATAGACCGCTTATGGCATTCTTATTCGATGAAGATGAAGTGGAAGATAAATCGAGCAAGACAACTTTTCTCGGATGAACTGTTAATGGAATTGAATTTTGTCTTGGAATACATCAACATTAGAATATGAAAGGTGATAAAAGTGCTACAAATGTTCATATATTTTAGACCTCCTCATCGATAAGTCAAGGTTTCTATACATTTAGGATGCTTTGATATTTAATTGCAAAATTTATAATTGGTTGTGCCTTGTAAATATCAAGTAGAAATATCTAAAGAGAATAAATTTTTGAACAACAGATACTAATAATAGAAGTTCTACCAAGAAAGTTAGAGGAAAAACATATCACAAACGATTCTATTTAAAAACCGCTTATAATAAATTCATATCATAGATTCGATTCTATTTAAAAATCATATTTGATAACTCATATCACATACGGTTTTATGTGTCGTGTTATCATCGACACATGATTATAGATAGTCTAAATAACCATCTATGATGATATTTTTTACCGTCTGTAAAAGTTTTATGTAGTAGTGTCAATATATAGTCCATCGGTGTGTTTTGCACTGCTACCACATGACTCGTTGTGTGGAGACTTTCTAGGGCGTGATGAAAACGTGGAGATCAATCGACTGAAGAGTGTATACTGCGGCCTGTTCTTGAACACGTACCCAGGTAGAAAAACGGAATTAAGCTCCTCTCGCAGCTTTGCTTTTGCCTCCGATCTACTCAGACGTCTCTAGTGGTGAAAACACGTCAGAAATGGATATTGCTTTTTTTCGTATTTTAATTCGAATCGGATATAGGCTAACCGATACAAATACGAATCTAGATTATTTAGGATACGAATCGATATGTAACGGATTCAGATCGAATCGGATAAAGATATACGGATAATACATATATATAGAATAATATATGTTGAATGAAACTATACTTAGTATATAACTATTGTAGCAAGTTATATATCAATCAAATTCAATAGACGTTATTGAATGAATACACTACTTGAGAATCAATAGAACCAACACTAATTGTCAATATAAATGAGTTGCCATGAAAAATATATAATGAATAGATTAGATCTTGCGATATCTAAATAGAAAAAATCCGAATATCTGAATAAAAAATCCAGATATGAGGATCCCGCCCCATATTTACCTAATATTTACTTCTTTGAATCTGAACCTAAAACCGATTCAAGTATCCCAGTCCCGTACTAGATCCGGCCGGACAGTCAAATCTCATTCCGACTGTGATCCTAACCTGACTCATCCCATTGTGAATCCGATCCTGACCAAATTTGATTTCGGATTAGATGAAAAATATCCAACATGTTTTCCCCTCTACCTCTCTCTCCCATAACACTATCGATCGATCGATCGATCGATCCCCATCCGTTTAACTTTTCTGGTTCCCTACCTATTAACTCCGTCTGGTTGGAGAGCTGGCTGCTTGGATTCCCACCTTCCCCTTTGCTTCCCCCCACCCCCTGGTTACCAAGTTTCATGTATATAATAACATGCGGACGCAGCGCGCATGACCAGCCGCGTGGTGCAACCTGCACAACTACTGTACTGTTCAGTTCATTCCAGCACGCCTCTCGCCTGCTCCATCCCTCTACGCGCAGCTTCGATATCCAGACCAAGTCACTAGCTAATAGCCAGCTGCGCTACAGCAGAACAGAGCTGTGCTGAGCGGAGCTGAGAGGGAGAGGAGGAGGACGAGCCGGGTACAGGCGCGGGCTCATGGGTGCTGCATTCTTGTCTGCTTGGCCATGGGAAAACCTTGGCTTCTTCAAGGTATATTCATGTGTTTCCGTTTCTCTTGATGTCTTGCTTGGCTTCTTCTTCTCCTCTCTGCGCGCGTGTTGTGGTTTCTGATGCGGCCTGGCTTTTGCTTACTTGCTTTCTTCTTCGTTTCTTCAACTGTGCGCGCAGTACGTGCTGTACGGGCCCCTGGTCGCCAAGGCCGTGGCCTCCCGGGCGTGGGAGCGCGCTAGCCCGGACCACTGGCTCCTCCTCCTGCTCGTCCTCTTCGGCCTCAGGGCGCTTACCTACCAGCTCTCGAGCTCCTTCAGCAACATGCTGTTCTTCACCCGGCGCCGCCGCATCGTCCGTGACGGCGTCGACTTTGAGCAGATCGACAAGGAGTGGGACTGGTACGTGCTCACACAAACGCATGCATGCATGCACGGTGCAAAAGATCAATCAAAAACATCGCCGCTTTTTTTTATCGATGTCCTAAATTAAGCTCCTGCCGTGTGCGTGCTTCCAGGACAACTTCCTGATGCTGCAGATACTGATGGCGGCCACGGCGTTCTACGCCTTCCCGTCACTGCGGCACCTCCCGCTCTGGGACGCCAGGGGCCTCGTCGTCGCCGCCGTCCTCCACGTCGCCGCCACGGAGCCCCTATTCTACGTGGCGCACAGGGCCTTCCACAGAGGCCACCTCTTCGCATGCTACCACTCGCTCCACCACTCCAGCAAGGTGCCCCAGCCATTCACAGGTTGGTAATTAAGAGAGATCAATCAAAGCTTCTTGATATATCGTTTTCCTCTTCCATGGTTTGGCGGTCAATCAGCTGGCATTAACCCGTACGGCTGCTGTTGCGTGCAGCCGGGTTCGCGACGCCGCTGGAGCATGTGGTGCTGGCCATGCTCATGGCGGTGCTGCGCTCGCGGGCGCGTGCGCCGCGGGCTCGGCTCGATGGGGCTAGCGTCCGCCTACGTGCTGGGGTTCGACTTCCTCAGGGCCATGGGGCACTGCAACGTGGAGGTGTTCCCGGTGACCTCTTCCGGGCGCTCCCGGTCCTCAGATACCTTATCTACACACCGACGTACGCTCCTTGCTCCTCCATATATATATATACGTGGTGCCCTTTCTCAATTGGATACAGTTCCCAAAATTCAGACTGGAAATCTAGCTAGGCATCTGGTAATTTTGATTCAGTAGTTTCGAACTTGTTCTCGTACATATCAATCTTAATTAACTTTTATGAAACTTTTTATCGTCTTCGAAAGGTATCAATCTATCAATTGAACTATATCAAGAGATAGCAAGAGTTTAAAAGATGAAGATATCATCAAGAGTTTAAGAGTAATTTGATCGTACCAAACCCTCTTAGAATATTATACATCCAACCAAACCTATCTTCGGATACTACCTGGTTTCGCAAAACCGGTCGGGTGCATCTGGTATTCTGGTGGTTAAATTGGGCTTTTGGTTGGTTTTACCTCGTACATGTCATGCTCTGTCTGCACTGCAGACAGAATAGATCCTCCCTCAGCTGTGCGGTGACCTGATCAGACATGGCGTACTTTGCCACACCACAAAGGACAACTCGAACCAGGCAGATTTGCTCTGCCGCTCTGCTTTATTGCCAGCATCCCAACCGCCTCACTGTTCACTTTTATCCGTATATATTGTTCGATCGTTTCCTCTATTCACGTGCTTGATGATATATCATTGGTCGTTGCGTACGTACGTGCTATCTTCGTAATTGCATTGTTTGGCACCTTTTGATCGAGCTCTTCCCGATGGATTCTCCGGCCCGTCTGTGTCCGACCGGTGCTGATGCTTTCTTTCGTTCCCGTGGCTGCAGGTACCACTCGATCCACCACACTAGCAAGGAGGCCAACTTCTGTCTGTTCATGCCACTGTTTGATCTCCTGGGCGGCACGCTGGACGGCCAGTCATGGGAGCTGCAGAAGAAGACAAGCGCAGGTAAAGATCAACGACATATCACCAAGAATTTCATTCACATGCACGCCGGCCGGTGAGTACGGTCGCATGGACTTACTTTCCTTGCCGTTAGGAGGTTAATATGCACCAAGTTTTTGCTACAAGAATGGCTAGTTTTGGGCTTTTGGCGGGTAGGCAGCTAGGCACCGTGCGGGCAGCATCGGCTAAGAAAGCGCGGCATGAAGTATGCGGTTTCGTCAGATAGCTTGAGGGCAGTCTCACTCGCAACCGCATGCAGTTTAAGCTCGAATGGGATGCACACCTACTAGCTAATTCACTGGTTGAAACGCAGAAGCTAGCTTCTTATTTTCATCTGCATAAAATGATTCCACTGCACGAGACGAGCCTGGCCTTAACTAATTTCTACAGCGACACCGAATGGGACATGCCATCCGTAGCCATTAAAGCGCTTAATGAATGGGCGCGAACGTGCGTCGTCCGTCGTCGCCTGTTCAGCCAGCTTAATTCGTGTACTAATCGCGGTATTGACACGGCGCTTTCAATTATGCATGGCAGCAGCGCAGCACACGTATTCTTTGGAGCTACTAGGTATTAAATTATCATTAAACTCTTGTACCTCCTGATACATCAATCATTTAAACTTTTAATTAGTATTTTCTTAGTACTAGCTTAATATATATTTGAAGGAAAAGGTAGAGCTCTGTCAAATGATAAGAAGGATTAAAAGGATAGAGTTTACAAAAACTTCAACGGCTGTGAAATAATGAAAGCCGAAGGAAACCTACAAGAGCAACAAAAACAAAGCTTCTCATGCTATCTTAATATATATTCGGTGCGCGTGCGTAGCAGCTCTCTCACGAAACAGCCATATGAAAATTTGGAGGGACCAACTGACCAAGAGAAGGCGATCGACGAGTAGGAAGGACGGATGGTTGGTCGGCTGGCTGGCTTGGCAACGGTTGCGGCTGCCATGTCAAAACAGAATCGGTTAGCAGAGCGAGCAGGGTACGTAGTCGGCAGCAGCAGGCGGCTAGCCAGCCAGCCGTGCCGGGCCGTCTCGTCGGTCCTCACGAGAATTAAATCCGCGCGCCAACCGTCCGTGCCATGCGTGACGCGTGTGTGATCGATTGTGCGTACGTGCGTGCGCGTGCAGGGGTGGACGAGGTGCCGGACTTCGTGTTCCTGGCGCACGTTGTGGACGTGATGCAGTCGCTGCACGTGCCGTTCGTGCTGCGGACCTTCGCGTCGACGCCCTTCTCGGTGCAGCTCTTCCTCCTGCCGATGTGGCCGTTCGCGTTCCTCGTCATGCTCATGATGTGGGCCTGGTCCAAGACCTTCGCCATCTCCTTCTACAAGCTCCGCGGCAAGCTGCACCACACCTGGGCCGTCCCCAGATACGGCTTCCACGTACGCCCTCGAGTTCGATCTGTCACACGGCCTTGATTAATTTCTATATGTTCTTCTTCTTTCGTCGCGACTGCCTCTGGCTGAATGGTTTCTGCTGATCGATCCTACTGGCTTGCAGTACTTCCTGCCTTTCGCCAAGGACGGCATCAACAGCCAGATCGAGCTTGCCATCCTGAGGGCCGACAAAATGGGCGTCAAGGTCGTTAGCCTTGCAGCTCTTAACAAGGTTTGTTCGCTTCTAACAAACCTGCTGCTACTCTACCTAATCTTCAATGCATGGTGTGGCTAAAGTAACTGATTAATTAATTATTGTGCAGAACGAGGCGCTCAACGGCGGCGGCACGCTGTTCGTGAAAAGCACCGGACCTCCGCGTGCGCGTGGTCCACGGCAACACCCTGACCGCGGCGGTGATCCTGAACGAGATCCCCAAGGGTACCACCGAGGTGTTCCTAACCGGCGCCACGTCCAAGCTCGGCAGGGCCATCGCGCTCCACCTCTGCAGGAAGAGAGTCCGCGTCATGGTAACTAATAACTACTCCACTCACTAATTCTTTTGATCTGTTCATGGACTCATGGCAGCTGCACAACTCAAGCGTTAAATGAACCAGTAGTAATGGCGTACGGTTGGGACGTTACTTTTTTTTTTTTTCTGTTGAAGATGATGACGCTGTCGACGGAGAGGTTCGAGAAGATCCAAAAGGAGGCGCCGGCGGAGCACCAGCAGTACCTAGTGCAGGTGACCAAGTACCGGTCCGCGCAGCACTGCAAGACGTGGATCGTGGGCAAGTGGCTGTCGCCGCGAGAGCAGCGGTGGGCGCCGGCCGGCACACACTTCCACCAGTTCGTGGTGCCGCCCATCATCGGCTTCCGCCGGACTGCACCTACGGCAAGCTCGCCGCCATGCGGCCCCCTGGCGACGCCTGGGGCCTCGGCACCTGCGAGTACTCGCTGGAGCGCGGGGTGGTGCACGCGTGCCACGCGGGTGGGGTGGTGCACTTCCTGGAGGGGTACACGCACCACGAGGTGGGCGCAATCGACGTGGACCGCATCGACATCGTCTGGGTGGCCGCGCTCAGGCACGGCCTCCGGCCCGTCTGATCGAGCACGTCTACAAGGGGCCCAAACAGGACGCAGCACACAACTACTCTCGATGCATCATCCTCGTGTGGTGGTTGGTTCCTAATTAACGATCAAGTTGCTACATATAAGTGTACTGTTTCGATTCATTCCCATATATACACACGAGAGGAAATTAAGATCGAGTACACTGCGAGGTGGCGGGCATGGAGATGATTTGTACATGTGGATGTGTAACGACTCTTATTTTAGTACGAATACTAAGAAAGATAATCTATATGTATACAAAGATTAGTTCTATGATCAATGACTAATATGTATATTTACAATAACCGAATCATATCCATACACAATATTATTAAAAAGAAACGTTATTTATACAATGTAGTCTTACAATTCAGAATATATTGCAAAGGAAAGAAGTAAAGTCCCTGTAATGTGCTCATCCAACTCAGCAACTCGACAATACATAAATCCTAGAAAAACTCGCTAACATAATTCCCATAACTCGTGCCAAAATATATGTCGCTCGAGTATCTTCACATAAACCAATAAATAAGTAAGGGTATGTACTTTCTTACGATGAGTAAAACTTAAGGTGTATTTGTAAATGCAATAATGCAAGCTATATCAAAGGAGGCTCTATGATTAATTTGCATAAAACGAAATTTAACAAGTAAATCAAGTAGTAATTTATAAAACGGAATTTGTTAAAGAGAGTTTGACATGTATATAAATAAATGAGAGTAGTATAGTATAGAATAACTCACAGTCCCACATGAATGTGAGAATCACACCATTTCCTGCCAATAATGTTATAAATCCAGTTTTACCAACACATGATGCAACAATTGATACCAATACATAAACCATATATTTTAACGAGGTTATGGAATTATGTTAGCAAGTTTTTCTAGGATTATATTTTGTTAGATGCTTATGAAGTTAGATGGACACACCGAAAGACTTTTACTTCTTTCCAACGCAATATACTCTAAATTGTAATACTACATTGTATAAATAGCTTTTGCAATAATAATATTATGTATGGATGTGCTACCAATGTTGTAAATGTGCTAACTAACTACTAATTATAGGATTAATACTGTATACACATAGATCATCTTTCTTTTTTTTTTGAATAAAAAGCAGGAGCTCTATCCATTCATTAAGGAGGAGTTTGAAAAGTACATGGAAACAAAAGATTCATAACTAGATACAACCTGAGAAGGAGACTGAAAACAAAGAAAAAATAGATCACCCTTCTTAGCATTCTATAGAAAAAAGAGGGTTGTTACAATTAAACTCTGCCCAAATGTAAAGTTGCTCGACGTCTACACCACAGTGTTCTGCTTGTTCACCATGATATCCATCATGAGCAGTCACCGCCTCCCTCGCGAGTGCCTGTGCTTCCGCAGGTCTGCTTTGACTTCTCTAACGATGGTTCGAGTGACCTTGTCGACGTTGTCCATCTCTAGCTTCCCATGCCGTTGATCTTATTAATTTGTTGGCGCTGTTCTTCTCCAGCGACGTCTGTTTCTCACTGCAGCGATCACTTCACCGACATCACCGACGACACTGCAGCCATTATCACCATCTTCCACGCTGTCTGTTCCTCTCTCCATTAGAACTTTACCAGCACGTTAACACTCTCTGCCTCGACCTAGCAGTCTCCTTTATTTATCGAAGATTGTTGCACCATCTAGGGCTCCACTTGTTCTCCTGCCATGCAGCACCTCCTGCTTTGATGTGGCGGTGTCTTCCAGACTCCCAGTTGCCGTAAGCCATCTCGTTGCTTCTCCAACGTACGGGCAATATATCTTGCTCTGCATTGGGAGGGAGGCGGAGGGAGAGAGAAGACATGTTCACGAGAGTAGGGTGAAAACAGGTTGGATATAGGTGGGTATCACTTTTTGTATCCTAACTCATATTTTTTTCTGGATTCAAACCTGACACGAAGTTAGCCGGATCAGATATTTAATCCGAATAATTCGGGATATAGACACGATCGATATGTAATGTGATTCGGATCAGAACGGATAAAGATATACGGATAATGGACACATACATAAAGTAATATATTAAATCAAAGCACGTGAATATGGATAATGCACACACGCATACATACAGATAAAGTTATATGGCAAAGTATCATCAAATCATTTGTACAAAATACATTGCAAAGTATCTCTCACAACTGTGCAGATTTTAGCTTTTAAATGGTTCACACCATGGTATTGAAATTACTTGTAATCATGTCTACTCTGCAGTCTGCACTATTATATTATGGAGAAAAGAAATATTACATTCCAAGAAGCCCTCAAAATGGGAAATGAACCAAACAGACTTTTAGTTTTTACATAGGAAAAGGGTGATTAACTAAATGTATGGATCTGCTGACACTTAGGAACCATAGACATTTTTCTTCCTTTCCGGATTGGATAAGATCGAAAAGAAAAGCCCGTGTAGAAGTGATTTATCATCATCACAAATCGACATCAACTAAGTAAAACTAAGACGGAGTGTGATCTACCAAACCAATTCACCAGCCAAAGAATGACGATGGTTTGGCCCAAACCAAACACTTCACAACGTTCCTTATTCCTTAGCAAGGATTCACAAATGACAAACACCAGGTTAGACCAATCCATCAGGGCATCGGCAGTGAAACAGACAACATTTTCTGGTCCCAGCCAGATCTGCTAACTTATCTAGTCTAATCAAAATCACACCAGTGCAAATCAAGAATCTAGGTAGTTATAATTTAGATTCATCGATAGATCTTTTTAATTAACTTAAGATCTTCTCCAAAATGACTAGTTAGTATATGTATCAATAAAAATACCTATATGCTAAGATTTCGGCTCAACCGCAATAGCCACCTGTCACCTTGTGATTTTGCAAAAGAGCCCTTCCATTCAAATTACGGATAGGTCCCCTGCAATTTCCCGAGAGACAAAGATATTTTTTCACTTCGCTTTGGGTCCTCGCCCGTATTTTTACGGAAAAGCCTCCCGTTAGTTTCAAATCACGAACAAGTCCTTTTCTAATTTTTCAGATAGCAAACAGTCCAAAAAATAACATCCGTCCTCGCCTCTTACGCTCAGTCCTTTCTCCGCTTTTCCCGAAAAATGTTTTCGCCATCAGAAAACCCTGAAACAATTTTTTTACCACCCAAAAACCCGAAAAATGTTTTCACACAAAAAACGATATTCATCAAAGTTTTATAGCAACTTATGTATTTGTTAACGGATCAGAATCATGGTTTTTTTTTTTAAAATGTAGATTCGTCTCACAGATTTATAGCTTAATTCGTGGATTCACTCTGGGTCCTAACGACCCATTTTTTAGCAAACGCAACAAAAAAACCTAAAAATATTTTCGACACCCAAAAAACGGAAACAATGTTTTCGTCTCCTGGATTCGCCGGTGGGTCCTAACGACCCATTTTTTAACAAACGCAACAAAAAACCCAAAAAAATATTTTCAAGACTCAAAAAACGAAAACAATGTTTTCGCACAAAAAATACTGGATTCATCGAAGGTTTGTATCAACTTACAAAGGAACACGAGAGTATTAGGCTCGACAAAAGAATGTTATCATCTCGATAATTTTTTCCCTTTTTCCCTGGACTATTTTTGACCGGTTGGTGGTTTTGCGAAAATAAAAAGTTTATTTTTCCGAGCACATGCTATCGAATTCAACCGCAAGCAATAGAAAGCTGCTTTTCTACCTAGTAACTACTTAAATGCTCTAAGGTTTGGAGACCAATTAGGTCGAAGGTACATTTTTACTAAAAAACTCTTCGAAAATTCAAATCGTGAATAGGTCCTTTCATCGATTATTTTGCAAAAAGACTCGTAGTTCGCAAATTCAACTCGATGCGGTTCTTTAAACTCGATAGATTTAAAATTACGTTTAGGTCCTAGTTATTTCTTTAAGCTCAAAATATTTCAAATTACATTTAGGTCTTTCTACTATTTTTGCAACAAAAAACACCAAGTGAGATTTTGCATGGCGCATTTAGTAGCAACAGATTATCCAATATATCTATATATACATAGATAGATAGATATGATGTGGTAAGGCAATATATGTATTTGATTAGCTAAGTGAATAGCTAGCCATTGACGTGTCTTGCTACAACGCATTTTGTGATTTTCAGTTGGTATTGGTACGTACATGCACGTGCAATAGTATAAATTGAATCCTTTATTTTATACCTCGTGTGATACTGAATCCAAACCAAAACGTTGACTCGAACTCACAAAATCAAAGGATTGGATTTATTTATTATCCTGAGTAATGTTATAATTTTTTAGCTTTTTTGTTCTTTTATCTGATGAATGTGAGGATTTCTAGCCTTGTGATTTTCTTGTCAACTCAGATTAGAAAATTAGTCCATTTGCTTCTGATATAAACTACAATTACATGATAGAGATTCCAATTGTATTAGGAAGATGACACGTGCGTTACCCAGAAATTCAGATATAGTATTATAAGAAGATGGCATAGATAGATAATATTTTCAATTGTTGTGCGAATTTCTAGACATTATTTTTCATTTTTTTATTAATATGGTGATTTCTAATATGTTTTACCCCGTAGAGTTAATGTGGAATTTGCACGGTGTATTGCTTGACTATATATGGGCTAATGCTCCTAGTTATAGCAATTTACTCAATTTTTAATCAGCGCCCAATATTTTTCTAGATGGATTATTTACTACCCTTCGCTCCTTAATAGATGAAATTATAGGATTTTGCACTTCAACTAAGACACATGTAGAGATGATCAAATTGCCTCATTCATTAGATCACTTATTATTCTTAGATGATATGTTACTGCTCCACAAGAATAAATAATATTGGAAATAATAAATCATAGGGGTATGTGAGGGAAAAAGTTAAAAGTTATCTCAAAAGTGTAGAATAACATATATTTAGAAATAAAATTTAAAAACTAGAATGATATGTATTTAGAAACGGAGGAAGTAGTTATCCCGACATGCACGCATGTATATTACCAGAACTTCGTTAAGAGTTCTCGTGTTAACTCTAAGAGATAAAAAGGTTAGAAACTACCCTATTAATCAGAAAAAGAAAAATAGCTATAAATTCTCACATTAATTTAAAAAGAAGAACATTTTGACCATCTAAATTTTTTTAAGTAGAATCTAGGGATTAGATTAGGTATAGATATGGCGAACTATAGGATCCCATGGTAAAAAAAAAAGGTGAGAAGAGCTTGAATAGACTTGGGCTATGCATGTAGGGTCGAAAAGTCATGGCTGAATCGGACTGGAAAAAAAACAACCTGGGCTGATACACGAGGTAGAATCGGCCCCGGTGGAGTGGTGGGGCCAATAGGAGCTAGCAATAGCAGTTTAGGGTCGAGATCCACCGCAGATTATAGGATACGTCTCGGGCCAGATACGGATACACACATGCATACATAAGAAGAGATTTATTTAATAATACGCTTTTAAATAATCCTACAAAAATAATATCCTGATTTTTATAATTGACAACAAATATCTGTTTTATCATTGATTGAATTTTTTGACATTTGACGACAAATCTTCTATGGTCAATTAATTTAGTGACAGAGACATAATTTTGTGTTTTTGAGGTATTTTTAAAAATTATTTTAAAATGTATTATTTAAAAAATACAAAAGAATTCCATCCTTTATCTTTCTTTCTTTTATTTATTGATAAAATATGTGTGTTGTCGCATACGTGGTGTGTGGTGTGGTTATCAACGCCATCTTATCCGGGAGCTTGTTTGTAGGTGGAATCGAGTCGAGAGCGAGCCAACTGCTACCGACCGAGTCAAGAGTTTATGAGCCGAGTCGCCTCGGCTCATTGTCTTTGTCGAAATCAAAATCGGGTTTTGGCGAGCTCGAGCCTCGGCTGCCTTGTCATGAGCCGCTTGGCATGTGGGCCCGCTCTAGCTCTATTGCTCTCTTCTAGACTTCTCGAGTCTGCAAGACGCAAGAATGGAATGGAACTATGGAAATGAAACTATGAAAGTATGGAACTATGGAAGGGTGTTTTGTTACTTTTGTATACACTTTGTGTTATGTTACTTATATCGATCAATCACTAAACCATCATGCATTCTATATTTCATTATATGTTCCTTGTTCAATATGACCGTATGAATGCCAAGTCGATTGAATGTCTCAGGGCTATGGCTAATTTTGTATTAAAATTAAGCCTAATCTAATTTGGATAATTGATTAGTGATTACCAAAGTGATTCTCAATGTCTAATTTTATCCGAACCTAACGAGTGGGCTTTCTGGCTCTACCATTGTAGCACCGAAGCAGACGGAGGCTCCTGCTCACTCATTGATGCACCGAACCGAAATGAAACAAGACTGAGCCGAGCCACGAGCCTCGAGTTGTTTTTTCCACCCCTACTTGTTTGAAACTTTGGACAATGCATTTTAGTTTAGAAAAAAACAAATAGGCATCGTCTGTTTAGGCTTAGGTTTTTGATTTATAACTTAAAATTAGTTTTTTACTTCCACGAGCCTCGAAATGCTTTTTTCCACCCCTACTTGTTTGAAACTTTGGACAATGCATTTTACTTTAGAAAAAACAAATAGGCATCGCCTCTGCTTAGGCTTAGGTTTTTTGACTTATAACTTAAAATTAGTTTTTTTTACTTAAACAGCTTTTAAAAATAATGGTTTTGTACATAATAGAGGTGGATAGTTTTATCTAACTTTAGTATTATTAGTCTAAAATCAACCATCAATAAGCTAAAAAATCTCTCCAAAGAGTTTTTAACTTTTAGTTATATGGAGACTTATGACTTTTGAAAATTCTAGATAAAAACTACTTATTTGTCTAGAATTTAGTTTTTAACTCTTAAACCGATAAAAAACCCAAACAAACAGGCCATAATTTTCCAAAAATATTTCAGCCACGCTACGAGTAGCGTCGTGGGCAGAGTTACGATCGATGACCGTTGGGCGCCGCCCATCCCAATCCTCCCGAAAGGTAGTATAAAAACTCGAGACTCATGAGCTACTCAAGCTCGGCTCACGAGAGGCTCGGCTCAAGCTCAACGAGTCGAACTCAAGCTCGAGCTCGTGAGCTTAATCGAGCCGAGATCGGTAGTTCGCAGTTTCCACTTGAGCTTAGACCGAGTTTCTCGAGCCGAAGTTTTCGAGCTTGTTACACGAGCTTTCGCCGAGCTTATTCAAACTTGTTACCAAGCTTCATCGAGTTTACTAGAATAACCGAGCTTATTCGAACTTATCAATCTTATCGAACTTAATCGAACCGAGCTCAAGACTACTCGAGCTTAGACCGAACCGAGCTCGAGTCTGGACCGAGGCTCAAACTCCAACTCGAGCTCGAACTCGGCTCAAGCCTTACCGAGCTCGAGCCTGGAGAGTTAGGCTCACTCGAGCTCGGTTCGTTTACAGGCCTACTCCCGAACGCTCCCACCCCGCGGCCAGCCTCACCTTCGCCTCCGACCCCTTCCCCGAACGGCGCTCCGCCGCATCCCCGTCGGTTCGTACTCCTCCGTGCCTCCCCCGAACAGCGTGGGCTAGGAAGTAGGAGCTGGCGCGTAGATTGCTAGATGCGTGTGGTGGTTTGGGGCTTTAGGTATTTGGATGGGCGTAGTGCTCTGCTCCGCGTCTTTTGCATCGAGGCCCCAAATGCAAGCACGGCGCTCGCGCGTGTAACTAAACCTGCTGGTCTGGGGGTTCCGGTGCCTGCTAGTGCTATGGGTTGTTTCAACGGAATCTCCTCACGGGAGTCGCGAACTCGCGATCCTTTGGGTTGCTTAGCAGCTTGCCACGTTTTTAAAAAGCAGTATGCATATGATCTGAGATAATTTGCGTCGAATCAAGTGATGCAATTCAACGAGAGATGTGCGTAGAAACCCCGTGATTTCTTAGTGTGTTATAACAGATCGGATAATCTGACAGCTTCTTCATGAGGACGGCAAACAGTTTGATTTGATGTTGCCTGTCTTAGAGCGCTGTGGCCATAGTCTGTAACTACTTAGGAAGAATAGGCAAATTCTCCGCTAGGACTACAGTTCCTTATCCGCAGTCAAATACTGCTTTCTTGTGGTGTTTACTACAAGACTTTTTACCATTCTCGAAAGATATCAAAATATACATTGAATCATGTATCAAAAGTTTAAAGGGTAGATGTGCCAAGAGATACATAGGTTTAAAAGTAATTTGGTGGTACCTCGTGGTATCTCCTAACATTGGTAAAAACTCTAGTATCCGAAACAGAAGAGATAGCTACTAAGACTGGTGCTATCTGTTACTTGAACTATATGATCTACTGTACTTCTGTATGTTTTGATTACGAGGTTATAGTTTATCCAGTGCACGTGAATATGCTGTGAGCCTTTCACAGATCGTTTAGCTTTTAATACTTGTCCATAAATTCACCAGTGGACTAGTTTTCGTTCAGATCTTTTGCGTGATACAATCCAAGTTAATTTCCTTCTTTTGGAAACTTTGTACCATTTTTTGGGTGTGGGTTTTATGCTAATGCACTTGTTTTCTTTAATGTTTTCACCATTTGATTCCATTTTCGCCCAGCTATCTCAGTTGCTTCTCATATTTTGAGATGTTGCTTTGCAGAGAAAGAAGTACAAAACAGAGGCTTCTTACGAAGTAACTTTAGTCTTCACAGCTCACTAGAATCATCTGCAAGAACTGTTCGTGGAGATGTGACTTGTAGCTTAAGCTTCATTTTTGTTTTTTCTTCATTCTGTCAATGCATAGGTGGAGATTGTACAATTTCTTTTCTATTGAAAAAATAATTTGATCCTTGCAAATATCCATGGTCTGATTTGTCCATAGATCAAATGTAGCTTGTTAAGATCTGAGAAGAAGCTCATTGAATTGCTTGAAACCTTGAATGCAAAGTGGCAGAATCAGATTTATATTATATTGTTTTTTTAATTAGGTCACATAGCACAAATTTTACATTGTATTTCTTGTTGTGTTTGCAACTTTGCATCCTTTGGCAATGTAGGAGTAGCACAAGTCTTCCGCTCATGATCTATGTATTTCTTATTTGATGTGCCCAAATGTGCTCATCAATTGATAATTTGAGATGGCCTGTACCCTCCATCCCCACCGAGAGATATTTCTAAATTTTACGATGCCCTGTTAAGAGTCTGTACTCCCTGCGTCCCATCATTTTTTTTATTCTAGTAGCGTTGTTACATTGCCTTTCTAGTGATAGTTGGTAGCATGAAAAATGCATAACCTAGTTCTTGAGACAATTTCATTATTGCTCTACCCATGTGATATTTGTTTGGGTCTAATAAGGTTATTTATACAAATCATGAGCTTGTGGGGCAAGCGCAGACAATAATGAGATCTTGTCCTATTAAGCATTGTTGATATATGACCGCCGATTGTGCTAGTACATTTTCATGGTCACGAATCATGCCTAACATTTTCCTAGTGTGAGCTACAGGTTTATAGTGATGCTGGTTAATTGTCCGGAGTAGCATCAATTGTTCCATATGAATTACCACATCAGTTGGAGTGAAAAATTGACAGACCACATGCATGCACATGGCATAAAGCCTGACATTTGAATGGTCTTGCAAATGGTGGAATTGGCTGTATAACTGTACCTACATAATTAGCCTGACCTTCTCTTTTTTTTTATTTGATTGAACTACTGTCTGCACATTGAAAGGAAGGTATGAAGCAGGGATTATTGTACGAGTTTATAAAAATAAAAACAATAATAATAAACAATTATAAAATACACATATGTCGCAAATGACATTCGTAGTTAATGAATCGGCGACATGTCTTCTATCGTCAATTCAATTGGCGATAGAAACCTCGAGTCAAATCATCTATCGACCAAATGAATCAACGATAAAATAATCTATCAATCAAATAAATCAGTAAATAGACGTTGTAGGTTTATTTTTGTAATTGTTTTGTCACAGCATTATTTTGTATATTAGATAAATATATATTATTTTAAAAATTCCACAAATCACGCATACACACTTCGAATCTCTACTTAAAATTGTACGTGATAGGAAACACAATTGCTAGCGAGCGCACATCCAAAACTGGAAAAGACGATGATCACGGTGGCACGGTTTCCAAATCGGAGAAAAAAAAAGGCAAATTCTCTCCGGCGTACGGTAAGCCCTAACCATTCTTGGGCGGTTAGCGGGACCAGCAATGACAAAAAGATGGCACTGTCATCCGTGGGTTCTTCAGAAACGGTTCCCACGCAGTCGTCCGATCGAAAATGGACGGTCTGATCGGCTAAAAATGCTATATAAATTTTTTACTGTACAGAAACGCTTTATGACACGGTAGCACAGCACTGTTTATACGGTCCTCGCCTATGAGGATTGCTTAAATTACAGTCCCCACAAGGACTGCACTAGAACCGTTTTTGAGTTCTTCGACAAGCGGTGGGTGGGAGGGTGACAAATTGAGGTAAGTTAGGTTTAGAGAGCAGCGGCAGCGATGAGGAAGCAAATATGGACAAACTAGCATGGGATAAATCTAAATCATAAGTCCTAACGTAACGCTAAAAATCGGAGAAACACAATGGATAAATTGTTTAGTTGGTAAATTTAAATTATTTAAACTATCTATCTTCAGTACCTTGGGATCGTTATTCCATTCATATAAGACTTTATTTGAACTATTTGTACTGTAATTTTCGCAATTTTTGAACTTACGTATTGGATTTATGATGTTCTAAACCGTTGTATAAGACTATATATACAATTGTATGTAACAATTAAAAATTTTCTAATTCCGCGACAGGAGGCAAGGGTGCGCCAGCCGCTTGGCGACAGTGGAAGTAGGGGTGGGGTGTAAGTAAGAGGCGGGCTGTTGCGGCGGGCCGCCGAAATTAAGTGGCCAACACGAGACAGCCCGCATGGCCCACAAAAGCCAGCGGACAGCCCACTAAGCGAGGCCCCTTCAATCCTTCACCTCCTCCTAAGTTCTAACCCTAACCATTCCCCGTAAGTGACGCGTCCGCGCCCTAGCCCCCGCCAGCACTACCTCCCTCGCAGCCCAATCCGGCATGATATTCACCAGATTTAGCAAGGCGCAGTAGTGTGGCGGGCCAAAGAGCCGAGCAGGACGGCGAGGTGGATCTGGTTGCTGATCAGCATCCATGGCGTGCTGCCGTCTCTATGGTCGCGAGGAGGGCCACTGCGGTCGCGACAAGGGTTCACAAGGAGGACGTGTAGATGCGGCAAGACAACGAAACGCCATAATCAGGGTGCAGAAGCAAGAGATGATTCACAGGAGCAAAGAAGAAGCTGGAGAGGAGCGCACCAATACCACCTTTTCTTCATCATTCTTTACCTGTTCGTTAGTTATTTCCCGTGAATTATTTGCTGATTCTTTCTTGGAAGAATCGACCACAAATGGTTTAGCTATTTTCTTTGAGCATAGCTTCTTGCGAGTTCATTTTGTTATTCTACCCTCATTTTCTTTGGTTTTCAGCATAAATTGCTCATCTTTTTGGAGCTTCTTGCTTCGTAGTAATATGCAAATGCATTTATGTGTTTTTTTTGAAAGAAATTAAATGCATTTATGTGTTGAACAATTTGTGGACGAAGTGTGGTTCTTTGAGGCTATTGCTTTTTTAGCCCCCTTAAAATTTATTTTTGATAAATTTAGCCTCCTTTGTTCGTATTGACTAAACTAATTTCCTAAAATTTGTTTTTGGCAAGTTCTGCGCTTGGACGGTATGGAAGGAATCAAGGAATCGATAAACATCTTACGCGCTTGGGTGTTGCGGAAACAATCGAAGGTGCCCTACTGCCCTCCATGCCCGACTGCCGTAGAAGGATCGAGAATAGTTGTCAATTTGATTAATTAGTGATTAGATTAAGTGATTAATTAAAAAATATTGATTAGATTAAGCAATTAATTAAGAAATATGATCAAATTAGTGATTAATTAGTGGAGTTGATTACTGGTGTGGAAGTGGAGCTAGACAAGAATCTTGGCGTGGTGGGTGTTCTGCCGAGCTCTCTCAGCACAAGAACTGACTCGTGAGGATTAAATCTGCAAATGATTTAAGAGAATGCTATATTTAAAAAACAAAAGTTTGAAGGGTGGGCTAAAAACGCAAAAATTTCGCGTCCTTTGTGGCGCTATGAAAGTTATGGTGTGCGAATTGATCACTTTTCTAATCCTCTTTCTTTCTTTCTTTTTTACAAAATCACCTAATTCCTAATATAATTGTGAATGTAGCTTCATCCCTACCGCAGAAGTGCCTCCCGCGCTACCTAGCCATGGCACCTCTGCTCTTGCGCTTGCCTGCCACAGCTGCGCTGGTTCCTCTCAAGCCTCCAAGGCACGGTGGGCCGCCTGCTCCCTCGCTCACTATCTGTTGCCATACTCCCTAGGCACATAGCGATGGCTCTCATATTTCCTAGGTGTTGCTTGTTGCGCCTTTCGTGACAGGGGGACCGTTAAATTTGCAAATATGTTCAAAAGAGAGTCAATTTTACAAAAAAAAAGGATAAAGAGGCTAAAAAATTGATCAATTCATGGCGTGCGGGGATTTTGTGTGTTTTGGGTTTTCTCTTCTTTGTGTGTGTGGCCAACGGGACCCATGAAGCTAGGGATGGCAAAAATACCCGTGGGTCCGGGTCCGGGTCCAAATTTAGACCCATGGGTATATTATTTCGGTCCAGTCCGGTCGGTCTCATTTTGGACCTGGGTACCTGCACCTGCACCGTGAGGCATTGACATGTGTTTTGTCCCACATCAGAATGCAGTGGGAGGTGTTGCGTGAGAGCGAGTATAAGAGGGGCGTTGAGGGTCGAGGATGCGCCTAGAGGGGGGGTGAATAGGCGTTTTACGAAATTAATCGCTCACTAAATTGTTCGCTCTAATACACCCCTATGTCAAAACCTACACAATTATAATGCGGAAGCGATAAACTCGGTTTTGACAATTAAGGCCTAAATTAACTAGGCTCACTATGTGCACTATCTAAATTATGTCTCTACACAAGAATTGCTAAATTGATCAACTAAGTAATACTAAGCAATTCTTAATACATTCAAGCAATTGATAATATGCAAAAGGTAAATACTTGAAAGTAAAGAGACAAGGACAACCGATGTTTTTCCGGGTGTTCGGAGATCTTGGTCTCCCTAGTCCACGCTGAGGCTAGCCCATACTTGGACCGGCCCGCTTGAGCACCGCCTCTTTCCACTAGTCGTGGTTTTTCACGCCAGGCAGAGGCTCAACCCGAACCTTCACAAACTTGCCGGGCTTTCACACTCGAGAGCTCACAAGACGACGCCCTACGCTGCCAGAGCTCAAGCAACCTCCAAGAGTAATAAGCCGCCTCTCGCTTGAACCTCACCGAGCACAACAAATGCGAACGGTGATCACCAAGTGCAACACATGCACAAGGCCTCCTCAAGTGCAACACATGCACAAGAGGTACCCAAACCACTTCCTAATTGCAACAAATGCAATTAGTCTCACTCTTAAGCTCAAGAATCAAATGGGAGTGTGCAACACATGCAACACCTCACCCAAAACCTTAAACACAAGAACAACACTCATTTCAACCCCCAGGGGTATTTATAGCCCCCACAAGAAAACTAGCCGTGGAGCGAACAGAAAATCAGCCAAAATCCGGCCGACTCGGACCTCACCGTCCGACCGGTCCTCACAGAACTAACGTCGATTCTCAATTCTTGAGGCGGTTGGATCACTTCTACGGCGACCGCCGGCGCGATCTGCCTCGACCGGCCAGACCGCCTTCGCAAAATCAGCAAAGCATCAAACACAATACTTCGGAAAACATGCCGAGGTGCGGCCGTTACCACCACGGCGCTGACGATCCGCCACGGCGACGAGCCCGCAGCAAAACCAGCAGCAATACTTGGAGAAAACACAGCGAGGGCGGCTCGACGCCGGCCATCCGACGACCAGGTCAGGTCCGATCCCTCACACTTCCGGTCGACCGCCCAGGCCTGGCCACACCGCCGCGTAAAACAACTCCAGAATTGCAATCTTTTCTCCGAAAACCAAATGACATTCTTTGAGCCTCAAGGATGATCAACACATGATCATTTACCGCAAAACACATTTGCACCTATTTAAACCATGCTCAAAGAATTCAACCCAAATTGCAAAACACACTTCGCAATCGACTCAAGAACTTATTCGCAAATCGTAATACGCAAATCAACCTCGAGTTTATGAGATTAATCCCCCTAGCCATGTGAAGGTCAACACAAGACCCGGTCAACTTGCCAACTCCCGTTGCAAGCCCCACTCACATGCTCTCGATTCCGGACTCATAAACCTCGTTTATTCAAGCAACGAACTTGCAAACAACACAATAAAACCATTTCATGCTTGAGCACTATTCTTTGCAACACATGCAAAAGTCTAGCTCCAAGCAACGAAGAATCGAGAAGCATGAACTCTCCAATTGCAACACATGCAATTCTCTAGTCCAATGCAACCACAAATCAAACTTCGACTAAAACCAAAACCATACGTGTGAGCTCTTTACTGCAACACATGCAAGCCTCTAGCTCCATACAAACACACAACATAAAATCATGCTTGAGCTCTCTCCTTTGCAACACATGCAAAACTTAGCTCCAAGCAACCACACGGTTTTATAAAGATTTGTTTTTGAACAAAGCATGAAGCTTCAACTAATGCAACCCATGCAAAAGTGAACTTCACGCAAAAGCCAACGACTAGCTTATCACTTCTTGCAACACATGCAAATCAAAGCATTATGCGAAAATCAAATGCAACCAAGCATAAGTTTAACCCATTCGCAACACATGCCAAATGGTTAAACCAAATGCAAAAACCAAATCCAAATAGTTGAGCTTGAGTGAACGCGAATGAGATCACCAACACATGATGAAGCTCAAAGCAAAGGCGACCCTCTTAATAGCACGGCGATAAAACCTTAGACTCAAAGACTACAAAAGTCCTTAGCCTATCTAATTATACCTTCGCCGCCGCGCACAAGCAATCCCCTTTGGGGTCTTTATGATCATCACTTTGATATTCCCCCGGGATCTCTACTCGACTCCTCTTCGGGATCCACTCTTGACGCCCATCAACTCATGATGCCGTCCTTGTCCCGTTCTCATCATCTCATCCATCTTTGGACCTAACTTAATCACAACTCATACAAATAGTTAGTCCAAGATGCATGGTTGTCTCAATTATCTCTTGCACTCCATTAACACATAATGGATGCCTTTAGATCAATTGAGCACAACCTAAATCAATTGAAATGATTTAATTGTGTCTTAAGTACAATAATGCAACTCATGCTTTATTATACTTAAGAACTATTCATTTGTCCTCAATTAATCAAGAAAACCATCAACACATGATGAAATGTTCTTTAATAATTAATAAGACAAATGAACTCAATTTAAATTATCATTTAAATTGATATGAGTATATATTAACTACACAAGTTTTCATATACTCATGTTGATGAAAAGTAATGATCCATTATATGTAAATTGTATGGAAATGATCATTACCCTAAGTCATCAACTATAGAATAAACTCCACATGTATATGTGCATAGATATAATTGACTTGGACATAATATGCACATATCCAATTTGATCGTATTGGAGTATATCCTATATTGCCATGAGTATACTTATAACTAGGCAATTCAAACATATACTCAAGGATTTAGTTTCTTTGTCTTGATCCTTATGTGTGTCAATAACTAATCGATCAATACAAAGAGACTTTCAAGTTAAACTACAAACTCCCCTAAATATGTGCATCCATGTAATATGTGGATTGGGAAACATGATGCACGTCTGTGGTTAATATAATGGGGACATTCATACTTTTAACTTGTATCCAAAGTATGCAACTAATGCTAGAATGAATACGCAT
Organism: Guadua angustifolia; assembly: GCA_036346375.1. NCBI lineage: Eukaryota > Viridiplantae > Streptophyta > Magnoliopsida > Poales > Poaceae > Guadua > Guadua angustifolia. The sequence continues at coordinate 40,649 of JAYEVE010001367.1, forward strand.
ACATACCTTGGGTTTTCCATTTTTCAATGCGATGAGACTAAACAAAGATATTCTAAACAAACATGTTAGTCTCGATATAAGATTGTCATTAATAACACTATCGCATTAGGGATAAGCTTAATATTGATTTGTCATTAATACAAGATTAGATTTGTCATTAACACCAAAACCATAACTAATGAAGGTTGAACTTACAATCTCCCCCTTTTTGGTGATTAATGACAAATCCAAGCTTAATGAGCACATTTTGGTTAAAACTATCATAATGAGAGAATTTAGGCTAATTGAACACATATGCATATTAATTCTCCCCCTTAATCATATTAAGCTCTCTTTTTAACCAGATGACATTAAGCAAGTTCTCTTTTTAACCAAATGACATTAAGCAAGTTCTCTTTTTAACCAAATGACATTAAGCTTCCTAATTCTCCCCCTTTTGGCATTAAGCACCAAAAATAGAAAAACTAAAAGATTAACTTGAAATACATTCTTCCCCTTTTTGGCATTTAAACATTTATCATTATTCTCCCCCTTTTGGCATTTATCAATTTCTTTTAGGGGTCTAATCTAATGAAGGTCATACAAGAATTAGAATGCATAATTATGACCTTGGAGTGGAATTTGAAGAACTTAAGCCAAATAAAAACTTGAAGGATCAATCAAGAAGTAAAACAAGTCTTTATTTGAAATATGGTCTAAGAAATAAGGAAAACTCGAAAAGAGACCATATTTGAGTTTGTGGATACCACTTGTAAAACAAATACCATTTGTAAAGATAAGCGTGAAAAACGAAGTAAGGGTATCACACGGTTTATTTGAAACTAAAAAAAATATTTGAATGTGTTTCAAATTTCAAATAACTCACTCCTCATTTTATTAGGCTTTGCAACTTTTCAACATGATTCTTTCAAAGAATCCAACAATTTGCCTAAATGGGTCAAACGAGGAACCCAAGAAGAAATAGATACCACTTAAGCAAATAGATATCACTTTAATTCTATCTCAAGGGCTTTGCATGAAGAACCGAAAGAAATGAGCATTTTTAAATTTGCATGAAGAATAATGCTCAACAGGAGATTTTCCTTTTTTATGTATTTCAATCCATAAAGATTCTCACATAGAGAAATCTTAAGCGGTTGAACTTACAATTTTAGCTTGAGAGGAAACTCTTAATCAAGAATGTGGATATCGCAATAATGCTACAAAGAGGCAATGAAATACCACTTTGAGGAAATAATTGAGTTCAATGATACCACTTAAAAAGAATTCCACATAATCAAGGATATCACATGAGAGAAGATCAATAATAACCATGATACCACTTGGAGGAATGAGAAACTCAAAGATACTACTTTGTAAGCATATGGAATGAATAAATGCTCAATTGATACCACTTAGGATCAAATCACAAGGATTGATACCACTTGAAAGAATTATCGATAATATCGATGGGTATCGAGCAATATTCTCGAGCAATATTCTTACGTATCAAAAAGTGAAAAACTCAAGATAGATCAATGAAAGCACAAAGATTCAGTATCAGAGCAAAACAAGGACATGAATTCACTTGGAAGCATTTAAGTGCCCAAAACTTGATATGAATAAACTCCCTGAGATATTCAACAGGTGAATTATGGAGTTATTTGCATTTGAATTGCACAAGTTTTGTCTTTTCAAAAGATCAAGTGAAAATCACGCTTTAAGTCAATTCAATGCTCTTAAACTGATACCACTTGGAAATCGTGATAGAATAAATTTCAGAGCTTTTCAAATTTTGCTCAAAATAACTTTGGGATAGTAAGAATCTTTTCCAAAAAGAATTTTTGAAAAATCACATTCCAATAAAAAAATATCCCAAAAACAAACCTCAGAAAAATCTGAAAATTCAGAGCCAGTCATGCCATGGCGGTCCGACGCTTGGACCCGTCCAACTGCCCTAATGGCGGTGTAACCGCAGGGGGCGGTTGGACCGACCGACAGCCGAGATACTTCAAATTTTTGTAAATTTTAGCAAAAACGATTCAAACGAAGTCCAATCGATTTGAAATTTTGCAGAGATGAACTTTGGACTAATTAGAAGGTTTTGCAAAAAGAATTTTCTCAAAATCAATTTTATTTTAAAAGATATGGCAATTTGCGCTTTGAGGCATAAAAGGAAATTGATTTTAAAAGCCTCAAAATGCAATTCAATTTGGATTTCATGCAATTTTGATTTTCATGGCTTAGATAGGTGTATCAAGATTGTTTATAGCCAAGATTTGATATGAAATCCAACTTGAATGCCATCATTTTGACATATTGCTAATCTAGGCTATTTTGGTTCAAATCAAATCGTTTTGAGCCAAATTTGATTTTAACATAGAATTTTCATTTTGAAAGCTTGTAAAACATTTGAAATACTTAGTAGAATACTTTTTCAAAGCTTTTTACAAATTTGGGCCTTTTAAATATGATTTTTGACTTTTGTCCTAAATAGTCCAATTAGAAGAAGCATTAAGAGAACAAGTCAAAATCAATTAACACAAAACTTCAAATAAAGCAAGGGTAAGATATATGGATTTGAATTTTGTGTATGAGTCTAAAATACCATTTTGAATCACAATTCTACACAAGAATTGATCCAAATGGAGAAACTCACTAAGTGCAATAATATGACCATTACGGTCAAGTATAGTTTTTCAAATGAGTTTCAAAATCAAATATCTTTTGACAAGTTGGTCTTTTGAAAATCTTTTGAACACAAAAATTGTTAAGAATGACCAACTCTAGGATTTTTGTTTTGGAATTATTTTCAAAATCCTTTTACTTTTAATTCTATGAAAATTATAAGATTTAAATCAAAATTAAGATCTATGGTAACTAGATTTTGGGCTAAAACTTATTTTCTTTTGAAAATAGATTTTGTAAAGCCAAAACCATTTGAAAACCTTTTGAAA
>JAYEVE010001604.1:0-10284 GCA_036346375.1 Guadua angustifolia
CGATTTTTTCAAAAAAATTTGAATTCTTAACCCTTCGATTATTGACGATTTTCAAGTAATTTTCTACTCTCGAATGGTTCTTTCGAAATCGGTATTGTTAACTCTGCTCAAGCCTGCAGACTTGCAGACCCACAGCTCTTGTTTGATTAACCAGAACTGCAGAACAGCTCCACCGGCGTCTTGGATACATACCGGGAGTAATTGCAGTGCGCAAATAGGTGACTGCAAATCTCTGCGAGGCCAAACAGAGGACACAAGCCACGTCTCTCAAGATCCTTCACGGTAGAATGTAGCTGGATAGATGTTGTGCAATAAATACAGTGTGTAGCAATAGCATTGCTGTCAGATTGATCGTTAAGCCGTGCATACGAGACTCATCTTCTGGTACAGATGCTTGGAGCTGTGATGGGACCATGCTCAAGATACAGTTTTGAAATCGTAAATTCAAGTAGCCAGTGAATGGTGACGATGCCCTCGAGGTTTTTTTTTCCGGAGATGAAGTTTTGGTTTTTGACAAAGATGCTTGCCTAGTTTTAGGCTTTTAGCAGTGTGAAAGTAAACCAAACAGCAAGTCGTTAAATAATTTATGAAGTTCTGATCTCTCCGGTATCAAATAATGTTCTCAAATTTCAAGTATACTGGTATAGATAGATGCATCCGCTGTTAGTCTACTCCTATCAGGAGTTATTCAATGTTTAGTTCTTTTTCCAGGGAAGTTTATATTTGTTTACCGTTGTTGTTTGAGATGACATTTGCTGGCACATGAAGTTTAGCACTGGAACTTTAATTCTTACGTTGGTTGAAAAAGTATATCTTTAACATCTGCGAAAAATGCCATCACTGACATCCTGTTAGGATCCGCAGCGCTCCTGCCATCTCATAGCCCGCAGTGATCCGGCTCCCCCCGAGACCAACACCTGATCTCGGCCCAGGTCTCCCACATCCATTGGCCCAATCAGAGCCACAACTAAGGTCCTGGTCCAACTCAACCCAAAAGACTAGCCTGATGGGTGAGGGATGCCGGATGCCCCACCTTATATGTTGTGCTACCCCACAATCAATTACCGATGTGGGATTAAACCCAACAATCTCCCCCATCACACATCTGGCCCAATAATCTCCCCCGTGACATCAAGCCTATGTCACCCCGAGACTTGTTTTCAAGGCTCCCCCATAACCGTGCGACCCTGGAGACGTTCCAGGTTTCAAACCTTAGGCTCTGATACCACTTGTTAGGATCCGCTGCGCTCCCCCCGAGACCAACACCTGGTCTCGACCCAGGTCTTCCACATCCATTAGCCCAACCAGAGCCACAACCAAGGTCCTGACCCAACTCAACCCAAAAGACTAGTCTGATGGGTGAGAGATGCCTCCACCTTTTAAGTTGTGCTCCCTCATCACCAATATCCGATGTGGGACTAAACCCAACAATCTCTCCCATCACACATCGGACCCTTGTCCCTATACCGTGTGATCTTCTAGAGACGTTCCGGGTTTCAGACCATGGCTCTGATACCACTTGTTAGGGTCCGCTACGCTCCTCGCCATCTCATGGCCCGCAGTGATCCGGCTCCCCCCGAGACCAACACCTGGTCTCGGCCCAGGTCTCCCACATCCATTGGCCCAACCAGAGCCACAACCAAGGTCTTGGCCCAACTCAACCCAAAAGATTAGCGATGGGTGAGGATGCCCCACCTTATATCTTCTTGTTTCCCCACAATCAATTACCGATGTGGGATTAAACCCAACAATCCGAACCTCTCCAACGCACAGCAGAGCAAATTTAAGCAAATAATTGGTCTTAAAACGCCTACCACATGTTAGCCTGTCCTGCCATGTCACATAGGCCAAATCCTAATGTTCTTGCCTTGATTCGATTGCCTCATGCACAAAATTGTAGTTTTGCACCTGTGATTGGGTTACTGAACTGTAGTTCACAATTTTGCCTGATAAGAACGCTGTTGATGATGCTGGTCAATTCTTCGACATTGCGGGATCAAGAGCGTGAGTCCAAGAGCACGATGAGAAGAGCAAAGGGAGATTTAATTGCATGGTGCATTTGGATAGAGCCATAGAGGTTGTGCAACACGGTGTGCCTTGAGCATCGCTCTCAGAGTCAGATCAGATGAGATCGATCGATTGTTTGTTACTCCTGAAACACAAAATCAACCGTCAGCTGATGGATGTAGATATGCTTGCTTGTTCAGGCGTTCCTCGTGGTTACGTCCCACATGTTCTCGCGCTACGTCCCTCTTTTGAGCAATGAAATGGCGGCGGAAAATTCAGAGAAAAAATCGTGGACATGGGGGGTACGTACAGTGCCGCAACATCCTGCGATATTTCGTGCCCAGGCGATCGAGATCGATCGGCAGAGGGATAAATCAAATTAAAAAGGAGAACATTTTCGTATATAATTCCCAGTTCCTAGCTGACTCGGACTGGCTGGTTCACGGTGGCTGCCCGCCGCACCGAGAGGCGCCGCCGCTCGTCGCCGGCTATCAACGATCCACCGCCGTGCGCCTGCGTGAGACCCCCTCTCGCCACCACTCCTTGCATGAAGCGATATAACTCTGACGTGGCATGCGCCGTGCATGCATGGCATATACAACTCGTAACGTGCACGTACGTGACACGCAGCGCTCGAGTACGGTAAGGAAGCTAGGTAGCTCACAACGTAACGTCAGCGGCAAACCGAACAATTAAACGTGCTCGTGTCGTTCAATGTCTTAGTGTGTGTTTGGTTGCTTGTACTATATCTCATCATTGATCGCAGTATTTCGATCGAACGGCCTCCATGCATCCACCGTGCGTGTACGTACTTGCGCTCTCTCCATGCATGCATGCATGCTTTGTTTTGATCCGCACGTGAAGATATCCAAGAGAACATTAACCGTTTTCTCTAAATTAGATTAAATTAAATTAATCCCCATTAATTATCCATGCACGTACGCCACGTCAGGATAACTCACGTCCGGCAAATTAAGCATCTTGTTAGCTTGTTGGACTTGTTACCGGCCGTGTAATCCTACCGGAATCGAAACGGAGATCTCCAAACTCTGTTGCGATCGCGCCTATCCTCTCCCTCTCTCGCTCGCTATATATACCGTCTCGCTTGCATGCATGCTGCTCATCGATCTCGCTTCACCAGCAACACAAACGCGTACACACCAACGCAACAATGGCGCCCTCCTCCTCCCGATCCCATCTACATCTTCTCCTGATCCTAGGCACCCTCGTCTGCAGCGCCATCATCCCCCTCGCCTCCTCACGAGCCGTCCCCGCCGCCGCGAACGCCACCGCCACCGGCGGCAAGGCGTACACCAAGGTGTGCGACGCGACGCGGTTCGCGGGGCTCGGCCTCAACATGTCGCAGTTCCAGTACTGCAACGCGTCGCTGCCGTACGCCGACCGGGTGCGCGACCTCATCGGCTGGATGACGGTGGAGGAGAAGGTCGCCAGCCTCGGCGACTTGGCCAGCGGCGCGCCCCGCGTCGGCCTGCCGCCCTACAAGTGGTGGTCGGAGGCGCTGCACGGCCTCTCCAGTACTGGCCCCACAACCAAGTTCGACGACCTCGCCAAGCCTGCCTCCCAGCACTCCGGCCGCACCGCCGTCTACAACGGCACTGTCTTCGCCAACGTCATCAACAGCGCCGCCAGCTTCAACGAGACGCTCTGGAAATCCATCGGCCAGGTACATATGCAATTTGTTTTGTTTCGTGTCCAACACATATCAAACATGTCCTATCCTGACCCGTGTCATGTGTTCATGCCGTGTAAGCATCATATCTGTAAGACATTTTTTTTCAAACCTAATTTACGGATGGATGCATGGATTAATGCAGGCGATCTCGACGGAGGCTCGTGCGATGTACAACCTTGGCAAAGGCGGGCTGACGTACTGGAGCCCCAACATCAACGTGGTGCGCGACCCGCGGTGGGGGCGCGCCCTCGAGACGCCCGGCGAGGACCCCTTCGTCGTCGGCCGCTACGCCGTCAACTTCGTGCGCGGCATGCAGGACATCCCTGGCCACGAGACGGCGGCCGACCCCTTCTCCCGGCCGATCAAGACGTCGGCGTGCTGCAAGCACTACGCCGCCTACGACCTCGACGACTGGCACGGCCACACCCGCTTCAAGTTCGACGCGCGCGTCGAGGAGCGCGACATGGTCGAGACCTTCCTCCGCCCCTTCGAGATGTGCGTCCGCGACGGCGATGTCAGCAGCGTCATGTGCTCCTACAACCGCGTCAACGGCATCCCCGCCTGCGCCGACGCCCGCCTCCTCTCCCAGACCATCCGCGGCGACTGGCAGCTTCACGGCTACATCGTCTCCGACTGCGACGCCGTGCGCGTCATGACGGATAACGCCACCTGGCTCGGCTACACAGCCGTCGAGGCCAGCGCCGCCGCGCTCAAGGCCGGGCTCGACCTCGACTGCGGCGAGAGCTGGATCGTGCAGGACGGCAAGCCCGTCATGGACTTCCTCACCACCTACGGCATGGCCGCCGTGAACCAGGGCAAGATGCGCGAGTCTGACATCGACAACGCGCTCACGAACCAGTACATGACGCTCATGAGGCTCGGCTTCTTCGACGACATCGCGCAGTACGCGTCACTGGACGAGAAGGTCATATGCAGCGACGAGCACAAGGCCCTCGCCGTGGACGGCGCGAGGCAGGGGATGGTGCTCCTCAAGAACGAAAACAACATACTCCCCCTGGATGCCAAGAAGCTCGGTTCTGTCGCCGTGCGAGGCCCGCATATCGAGGCACCAGAAATGGTCATGGACGGAGACTACACAGGTTAATTAATTTCTACTTGTTTACTGTGCACTGCCCGACAATATTAATATGCTAAGAAAAATTAATGTTACTTATATTACTGCGCATTCAAATGCAGGGCCACCATGCCGGTATGTGACGCCGCGGGAAGGCATAAGCAAGGACGTGAAGATTGTGCAGCATGCCAACATGACCATCTACTTTGGTGGCATAAACCTGCACATTGAGAGGGAGGGCAATGACAGGGAGGATCTTCTCCTGCCCAAGAACCAAACAGACGAGATCATCCGTGTCGCAGCAGCTTCACCGAACCCGATCGTCCTGGTCATCCTGTCGGGAGGAGGCGTCGACATCTCCTTTGCGCAGAACAACCCCAAGATTGGCGCCATCCTGTGGGCCGGCTACCCCGGTGGTGAAGGAGGCAGTGCTATTGCCGATGTCATCTTTGGAAGATACAATCCAGGTAAATGCAAGATCCCTTCGTGTACTATCCGTCCTATTTCTTAATGCAAATTCTTTGACGGATAAAATGCTTCATCTAATTGAACAGGAGGAAGGCTGCCACTGACATGGTTCAAGAACAAATACATCCACCAGATCCCCATGACATCCATGGGGCTGCGCCCCGTGCCGAAGCTCGGCTACCCCGGCAGGACGTACAAGTTCTACGACGGACCGGAGGTGCTCTACCCGTTCGGCTACGGCCTCAGCTACAGCAAATTCCTCTACGAGACCAGCACCAATGGCACCACGGTCACCCTCGCCACCGCCGGCCGGCACTGCAAGCAGCTCAGCTACAAGGACGGAGCGACCGCACCGGCCTGCCCGGCGATCAACGTCGACGGCCACGCTTGCCGCGAGACCATCAGCTTCAACGTGAGCGTGATCAACAGCGGCGACACGGACGGCAGCCACGCCGTGCTAGTGTACACCGTGCCGCCGCCGGAGGTGGCCAACGCGCCGATCAAGCAGCTTGTGGCCTTCCAGAGGGTGTTCGTGCAGACCTGGAGCACCGCCAACGTGCGCTTCACGCTCAACATCTGCAAGGCTTTCGGCATCGTCGAGAAGACGGCCTACACAGTCGTGCCGTCTGGCGTCAGCATGGTGATGATCGAGAACGGCGACTCATCGGTGTCCTTCCCCGTCAAGATCAAGTTGTCGGTTTAGATTGGATATTATCTGCTGTTTTAGGTTAGTTTCATTTGTTTACCCTTCACAAAGAGTAATATTCAGCATCCTGCTGAATATATGATGTTAGTGCTGCACTGTTCAAAGGGAACCACTTATTCCTCTTAGGCGTTATGATCTACTAGTCGTGTGCAACGTTGCAACAGAAACTTAATTTACGATAAAAAATTTATTTGCAAAGATCATTAACCCTGTCTGAATGATACTATTCACTATGAATGTGTAATAGTTGAATGATTAAATTAGTTCATTAAAGCATACAAATTAGAAATAGTCAAGGTAGAAATCTACTTCCATATCAGTAGTTCGTGCTAAATCCAACATATCATATACACTGGAGAGAACGGACGATCGCCACCAACTCTTAATTAGAAGTAATAGAGATACGATGAGATTAATAAAGTTAGACCCGTATCAAATATGTTTTGAAGACACTAAAATTGTTTCTCAACGAGCAGCTCTAGTTGTCCGCTTCTAGCAACTCAAGTATTAGCATATTGCAACTGATAGTATTTATAGGGTCGTCTGACCACCTAGGTGACGACAAACTAGCAATTCTAGGGTGCTGGTAGCTAGCAAATGTCTACTAGCAACTCTAGGTGTTGTTAACTATCAAATTCTACATTGGTTGATCTATATATATATATATATAAAGGTTGCTAAGTAACTCTACGTGCTATCTTCTATGTTAGTTGTTATCATCTAACAATTATAACTGCTAACTAATATCTCTATGTTACCTACTACATTAGTTCCTATGTTCATAATTATTCCTCTGGTCGTAAATAGTAGTCGGTATATATTATAATAGAAATTAGTGGTCAAAGTTGAGTTTTGGAGTCTTGTCAATGTTCAAAATGACAACTATTTATAACCGGAGAGAGTATAACTACTAGGTATTAGCAACTATAATCTGTTAGTAGCTCTATATGTTATCTTGATACATTAGTTGATAGCATCTAGCTAATATAAAGGTTGAGTACTAGCAACTATAATATGCTAATAATTATAGTTGTCAATATTTAGATGGAATTAGTATCTTTGGGTTCAGACAGCTAGCAACTCTGAGTTTTGGCAAGCTAACAATTTATCTTATCATTATACCACTAAAACATAAGGGTATAATATGGATGTTGTTTTGTTCAATTTATTTGTACTGGACAATGATTCAAACGGAATACAACGCTCGATTAAAAAGATACAACCATTCGAAGCTATCAAAATGAACTAATTAAGTATATTTAAGAAGTCAAAAGTTGCTTTAATGCTCCCACAAAAGGGCCTGTATCCATCTTCTTCTGGTAAGATGGGCTGGCAACATCGCGTTTGGGCCCACCTTGTATTGCCAAATAGGAAACATTAATGTCGTGTGCGAAAAGAGGACATTAGGGCACTCCCAATGGGCCATGTAAGTGTCTATATCTTGCTATATAGTAAAAAAGTTGAACAGACGTTCATTAAAAGAAGATGAGAAAAAGCGATGTCTCATGCAAGACATGGTTTCTTTGGTTCACCAAGAAAATTAGACACGAAAATATACCATTGGGGCTTTGTTTGGTTTCTAGTGGCATGCAGGATCCTATAATATGCATAATAAATGATCTTGGATTGCTAAAATATACACACTACCTATTGAGAGTTTGCTATAGACATCACATAATAAATGATCTCTCACTTCTAGACATTGCTATAGACATCATCCATTGGGAGTGCCCTTATTGCCGGATATTGTGCCACAACCGATAGCACTAGCACACTATCACGCTGGTATTGGCGTTTTAGGGCCGCCCAAAAAACTTACTGGTCCCTCCCTTCGGTAATATAAGATGTATTTTAATTTTACATAAGAATTAAGGTTACGGTGAAATTGAAAAATGTATGAAAGAAAATAAATCAGATACTCCCACTTAATCGTCTTGGAAGATGAGAGATAATACGTTATGTGGGTCGTAACAAATAAATGTATGTAGTTGAGAGAGAATAAATAAAGATATAATAGAAAAAACCTAATTAAATCTATATGCAAGTCTCGTAACTTTTAAACTTGACTATCTAAACTATAAGTCTTATACTTCAAACACCCTCCCATCTTGTAGCATTCGATGTGCTCTTGTAAGGTGGATCAGGTGACATAACCGGTTTGCTCCTTTAGATTTTCACTCATTGGTTGCGTGTAGGCTGTAAATGAGCCGAGCTCTCGGCAAGTTTGGTATGCTCGAGTAAACTTGGTAGGCTCGGTAACAAGCTTGAGTAAATTCGGTAACAAACAAGCTAGAGAAAGCTCGACTTAAGGAAGTTTGGTTTAGGCTCGAGTAAACTCGTGAGCTACTCTCTCACGAGTCGAACTCGAGTAGTTCGTGAGCCTCGAGCTTCTTCTTTTTTTTTCAGGCCTAGTTGCGTGGGATCACTAGCACCTTCTCCATCCATGGCGTGCAACCAAATCAATCCATCAGAAGCCGGTTTCTCTAGGACTGTTCGGCCGAGTTGGGCTCTTGTCAGTCCATTGAAAGCAGAGTTGGGTTCGTGCCCTTGTCTTGCAAGTTGGTGAATGGTTGGTGAGACGTTTCCACCTGGAAGGTTAAGTTATCTTGATAAAAAAGAAAAAAATCCCCAAAAGAAAACATTGAGATCTCTGTTCCCAATCTACCATGCAATCTTTAGTCAACGAATCCTTATCAAATCTCACTATTAAAATGAATGGCACTGTAACTGTAACAACAATTCAACTTCCAGCTTCTTGAGCAGGCCGGGTACATTTTGTAAACCCCTCCTACCAGTACCTATTGTGGCAATGTATATTTATTCTTTGTAACATGTACAAGTGAAAATATGTACACCAAATTATAAACACAATAAGAATTAAGAACATCACAAATCCCTTCCACGAATCTTGTTTCATGAATAATTGAATCATGGCAGGGCATTTTCCTTCCTTCATGACACCTGCACATTCGCATTGAGGATCTGTGGGATGGATCTGATCTGCAGGGCTGGGCTGATGGCGAGAAGGCCGACGAAGTTCTCCGGTGGCACCCTCATCCCGCCGACGTTGATGCACTCGAGCTTCCTGCACTTGCTGACGAGTGCGACGAGGCCGGCCTCCGTCACATGGCGGCAGCTCCACAGGATGATGCTCTGAGGAAGAAAGTCCACTGTGAGCAATGAAATCATGTGTGTGTTTTTTTTATAATATTTGTACCTACTGTACTTGAGTTAATCTAAACGTGCAGATCATGACTATCACATTGCAACTTTTCTACGTTTCTGTCTATGTTCATGACGACATTGAATTAGAAAACATGGCCTTGGGCGACAGTGATGGCATCTATAGTTCTTATGGAGTCTTATCTAGTACTCCCTCCGTCCCTCGAAGGAAGTCGTTTTAGATTCAAACTCCAGTATAAGAAGGCAAAGAAATGCATGTACCTGTCTCCTGTGGCCTGATGGAGAAACGGGCTGCCTCCTCCATTTACTCCGTGTGGGACCTAGCCTACGACTTGCAGAGTGTATGCAGTATGTCGATTTTTTGCATGATGGTAAAACCTATACCGCAGGTGTATGCAGTAACGAGCAGGTTTTGGATTAAAGAATGTCTCCAGTTATTAGCACTTGTATTTACAATCTTTGATGAGTTGAAGATTTGAAGTAATCACACAGTGGAAGTGTTCAGTAGCCTAGAATTTAGTGGGGCCATCTTGGAGTCACATCTGTAGTAAATATAGCTTCTTTTCTAAAGGAGGTAATATCATGTTCTACTGAAACAACAATTGCTTCAAAACAGGACCATACATAGTTCTTAAATCATACTATGACCCTACAACATCCTGAAATTAGAAATATCTGCAGCTGACATTACTATGAATAAGGTTGTCAAGTTCTTTCCTGTTTGGTTGGCTTTGCTATAGTTTACTGAAACCAAAAAAATAATATTTCCATTTTCTCCTCCAAGAAATAAAATATGTCTCTGATCTATGGAGGCTGGAACCTTCTCAAACACATGACTTTCCAATGTAGTTCTTACTCAGAAATCAACATATAGCTGCTAGAACAATTCTGATCACCTTCCATGTAATTCCACGGAAATGAAAGCTAACTGAACTCCAAAAATCCCTAAAGAACCTTAATACTTTATTATTCCCTCAACCTAAACTGCAAACTTCAGCGAGTATGAAACAAATCACTCAGATGTATAAGCACCCAAGAGTGCATTTATGAGCCTATCTACATCAAAGAGAGTTGAGCTTAAAAAAATATTAATTAGTATAGCACCAAATATTGATATGGGATGAGAACCAGAACATGATCATATTTAGTCCT
>JAYEVE010001516.1:0-10034 GCA_036346375.1 Guadua angustifolia
TATTTTAAAGGTTTGGTACATATAGATCTGGATCATCCTCAAACTCTAAAAGTGCTTACGGATTATCAATCCGGGATCTTCATTTAACCTTGTAGTTAGGACTCTTAATTTTTTGTAGGTGGAAGAAAGAAAGAAATTAACAATACTCGATCGTTTGAATCACATCCTGCTTATAAGCGACCTAAACAAAGTAATTAACAATATTATTGTTATGGAGATGTGAAGAATGACGAGAAAAGCCAAGGATAGTTGAGAAAATACTAGGCATCTTCGGTATTTTAAGTCGGCTATACAAGCAAATCTTGGAAGATGCCGATTTCGTCGCAACATATCTGAGCGAAAATCTTGGGCATCTTCGATATTTTCATCGGCACCCGACACAAAATCTTGGAAAGATTCGATATTTTGAACTATCGGACGAAAAACTATCGACCATCAGTTCTTTTTTGTCGGTTTCTTTGGACAGCGAAAATATATTATTTTCGGCGGCAACGACAAAAAATCTAATTTTTTGTCGGATTATTTCATCTTCCTTTTTCATCGGCAATTGTGAAAATGATCATTTTGTCGGAACCCCTTGTTTTCATCGGTTCATGGCCGATGAAAAATGTTAACTCTGTAGTGTTGAGGATCTTATCGAGGATTTTCTAGTGGCATTTATTTGGTAGCGGGACTAAAGTAGTGGAAGAAGAGGGTAGAAGCGAAGACAAGTTGGCGAGAATCATATCGGCTCGTCCAAGCGAGAGCGCTCTTGTCTAAGGTGTCGATGATCGGGATCACCAAGCAGAAATGAAGAGGGTTAGTTATACTAGGGACCGAGTTGAGCTTTGCTCAACGGAGGCGGATTCGACGTCTTGGTGGTGAACAAGGAGACAATGGCGTGACACGAGGGATTTATCTTGGTTCGAGCCTGTGAAGGTAATAGCTCTACTCCGGTTGCCTTGCGGTGATCTTTCTTTGTTCTCGAGCTAGGAAGCCCTTCGACCAACAGTCTCACGCCCAAAGCTTTGCAAGCTCGGGCCCACCAAAAGCCGTACTCTACCACATTATTGGTCGCGGAAACCCAAAAGCGAACCCGTACCTCAATTGATCACCAGCGGGGTAGAATAAGATTCCGGCCGGCGCAGAAGGACCTCGGCCGTCAAAGAACATGATCGGGCTTCTCTTCCTCGACCTCGAGCTCGGGAGAGGTTGCGACGTCTGCTCGACCACGAAGTCGGCGAGCACTTGCAATTGATGGCCGTCTGAGCTCGACACTGGGCGTCAAATCTTGCCGCTCCATAGCCCACTTGGTGATTCGCCGCCCTCGGGTTCCTTAAGATGTTCCGGCGAAGTTGCTCGGGGCGACCAATGCGCTTGGAAGTAATGTGAAGCTTGCGAAGCCATTAGGAAACATCTGATAGCTTTTGTACTGCGGGTAGCGCTCCTTCGAAGTCACGGGACGTTGACATAATAGATCGGGTCTTTGTTGTGATCCCTTCGCCACCAAGATATGCTGACCGCTAGCGATCGATGGTACCGAATAGGCATCAAAGCAACATCTTGGCGTTAGCGATCGTCGACAATCGGTCGATCGGCGGGATCGGGAAGTTGTCCTTTAGGCGGCGAGTTCAACCTGTGTGGTCCGCACATCCTCCACTTCGCCCTTCTTACGGGCGATGGCGGGTTGACCAACCATTGAATGGTCGATCTCGCGAATGAAGCCGTTCAACGGCTTGTCAAGGTTCTCCACGATGATCCGACTTTCTCTGGAAAGCAGCGCAACCTCTGTCGCCCGGGACAACAATCGGCGACACTGCGGCTTGTGCTCGATCACCTCCTCGGGGCGCCGGGCATATCCGGCTGGATCGGCGAATATGCCCTTGTTGGCGGAGGAAGGTGTGAGCTCAGTTCTATTTGGAACTCGGCTCGGCGAGAGCGATGGATACACTGGTGGTCACCTTCCTCGGCGACGACGTCGCCCATTGGTTGGATCACCGCCCTCGATGGCGTTCTTCACCGTCGCCTCGGGCCTAGCTAGGCGGAATGCGGCAAGGGCCAAGGCATTGGTCTCGCATCCATGTCGCCTCTGGATCGCCCGCATGGTTATGATGCCGTTGGGACGGGTAGCTTCATCACCGATGGCCATAGTGGTTGGCGCCATGACTTGATCAAAGGCGGCGCAGGAATGGCGTTATGCGGTGGTCTCCTTGACCACCTCAAAGGTGATCAGCTCGGTCGCGGAAGTTGTCGGGTATCGCGAAGGTGACGGGCAAGACCACGCCCTAGAGGGATGGTCGAGCTTCGAGGACAATTCGAAGAAGGGACAGCTATGTTCTTGACCTTCGGCAGGAATCTGCATTTGGTCGGCGCTCTTGCACGAAGCAAGTTAAGGGCTGCCACCATCGACCATGGCGACCATGGTATTGCGATGGTCGGAGTCACGACCAAGGTGGTCTTCAAGTCGCGGGCCATACCTTGGAGAGCATCCTCCGGGAGAATGTGATGGTGGCTCGGCCCACTTGCTTGTGCTGCTCGATGGGCTTCGGTGGCGACACAGGTAGATGGTTACGTGGCGGCCTTGAGCTCACGTCGGGTAATGGTGATGAGCCGCCGAAGATGGCGTCGATCCGGCGCTCGCCTCTTTGGAACTCTAGGTTGAAGGTCGCCTTAGTGCTGTCGGCATTCACCTGTCCGGGTTAGTCGCCCTCTTTGGGAGCTCGGGCATTTCTCGCGCCATCGTAAAGGCATCCAGCTTGCTCTACCAAGCCTGCGTTCGCGGATCGTGGCGGGCACCTGGAAACAAGCGAATTTCGCTTCATTAAACCTAGGCGCCTTACCCCCGAGGATGCGTCGACCGTAGAGGCCTAGGTTGCGGCCCCCCTGCTTTGGTGGTTCGGCGCTGACGAGGTTGAGGTCGACCACGGCAAGGTCGGGAACCCTCAGAGCTTGATCTCGGACCTCCAAGACTTGCTATCCGTGCCGAAGCGACCACTGCGCGATGGCCACCTTTCATTCCTGATTGCCTTCGCTTCTTGGTGGTGGTGCCATGGTCGGTGCCCTTGGAGTTGACGAGCCGACCTCCGCGAGGTTTAGTCGAGCTTATCTGAGTCGTGTCCGCTTCGAGGGACAGCGTCATCGCATCCAGCGTGTCGCTCAGACCATGCGGAACAATTTGTTGTGCAGCCTCAGCGTGATCTCGAGCCTACCCTAAAATTAGTGGACATCCACTCGTGAGGCAAAAAGATAACAATAACAATATCAAGTGTAAGCATCTGAATCTAATCAAGACATGCTAGCGTTAACTTCTAGCAACTATTAGTCTTAATATCATGGAGATCATAATAACCACCACAAATTTATTACGGTGATCACACACTAGATAGCATTACGAACTATAAACCACATTGTTCCTTTATCACGATATGAAGGTGAGTGCGGTGATGCTACTTCCCATCCGGCTTGAAGCGCAGTACCTAAAATCACACAAACAACAAGTGTGAGTCGAAGACTCGACAAAGCATATCAAAGAAATAAAATCATAGTCAAATAGCATTTCTTAATTGATGTTGTTGGTGACAATAGACACAATAAATTGATGGTAACATGTTATAAACTTGGGCTTTTGTCATGTATGTAGACCGTGAGCGATGGGAGACAATGGCGGTGGTGGAGGCTCGGGTTTCAATAGCGAGCCATGAAACAATTGAGGAGCAATCCTGCAATAGGGAAAAAGAGCAAGAAGAGGTCGTTGGGTCGACCATGGCAAGAAAAAGGTTCTTTGGTAGTAAGAAGAAGCTAGTGAATGCATGTCGCGTCCATTGAAAAAACATAGGAGTCTTAATGATGTTTCGAGGTACAACCTACAACCAATAAGGGCAAGGATGACATGACCTCGAGCAAGGGCAAGAGTCCAATGACATCTTGAGTAAAAGTAAGGGTCCAACGACATCCTCCAACACCAAGAACAAGGCCATAGTTGTAGCTTCTCCAATCACATTGACACAAAGGTATAATATGATGGTGATACTTGTACTTTTTATAATGGAATTTTTCAATTAATATCTTTGTCATAGTGATGATTGTATTTGTGCTCTTATTATCATTGTTGTAGCTTCACAACTTAAAAGTGCAAGTGCAAGTGCAAGTGCAAGTGTGGGATTAATTGAACAAGATGATGATGGTGAAGACAAATCTAAGATTGGAAAGAAACCACTTCATGGGTGTGGGAACATTTTATAAAGTTTGAGAAAATAGTGTCCATGGATGATGGTAGCACTATGGAGGAGACATGGGCTAAATGCAAGAGGTGTAGACATACAGCTAGGGCTGTAAGTACCAATGGTACAACGGCATTCAAAAATCATTTGAAGAACAAGCACAGTGTTTTGAAAGGCCAACAACTTCTAGATCAAAATGAGGGAGGGATTGCGACATATCGGTATGATGAGAAAGCTAGCTTGAGAAAGTTTAATTATGCTATCATTATGCATGAGTATCCATTCAATATTTGCCAACATGAATACTTTGTTGATTTCATTAAATCTTTGAGGCCAACTTTTCCTATGAAATCTCGCATCACTTTAGTAAAGAAATCATGGAGATTTATGAAGAGGAAAGGAAGTTGTTGTGTGAACATTTCAAATCCCTCTCATGTCGTTTTAGTTTTACCATTGATATGTGGACATCAATTCAAAACAAAGGTTACATGTGTGTCACGCACATTGGATTGATGACAATTGGAACATGCAAAAGGATAATCAATTTTATTCATATCGAGGCGGTCATTCGGGACTTAGATTGGGTGATACATTTTTCACAAATGTATTAAATTGGAATCTAGACAAGAAATTGCTTGCTCTTTCATTGGACAATGCTTCTTCAAACAATGTTCTTTGTTGATGTTATTGTTGACCATGCTAGAAACTTCCTTGTATGTGGTGGTAAATTCTTTCATGTGAGATGTGCGAATCATATATTGAATCTTGTTGCTAGAGATGGACGCAATTAATTGAGAGTGCCATTGGAAACATTAGAGTTCATTTCAATCATAAAAGATCACCTCAACAATGGGAAGCATTTCAAACATGTGCTAAAGAATGTGACTTGGACACTAGAAAGGCTCTTTCTTTAGATGTTGCTACAAGGTGGAATTCTACCTATATTATGATTAGAGATGCAATTTATTATAAGGATGCATTTGACCGTCTTGCTCTCAAAGATAAGACAAGATATGAATTTGTTGCCCCTACAATAGCTGAATGGTTAAATGCAACAACTATTTGCAAGTGCATGAAAAAATTCTATGATGTCACCTTACTTTTCTCTGGAACATCCTATCCTCATCGCAAATCTTTTCTTTGAAAGTTTTGTGAGATAAAGATTGCTATTGGAAAATGGATTGATAGTAATGACATCATAGTTTCTAACAGGTGAGGCTATGCAAGAAAAGTTTGACAAGTATTGGGATATGAGCAATATGGCTTTGCAAGTGGCAGCTTTCTTGACCCTAGGTACAAGCACAAGGTGGTTGAGTTGTACTTCTCCAAAATATATGAAAATGACATGGCTGAGTTTGCTAAGATGGAACTAATGAATGTGATCAATGAATTATTTGCAACATATTCATTAAACAATGCATCTTTATCAAGTACACCATCCACTTGAAAAAGCATGATGTGGCTTCAAAATCAAAGAATTGCACATTGGATGAGGATGAGGATGAGGTTAACATGGATGAGTTGTATCACTCTAAAAATAATGCAAACAAGAAGTGCTGAATTGGATATATACATGAGTGATGATCTCTTGAAGTTTGATGATGGTGATGGTATTTTGACATATTATCATGGTGGAAGGGCAAACAACAACCTATTCTATCCTTTCTATGCTTGCTCGGGATGTTTTATCTATTCAAGTGTCTCGGTTTAGCAGAATCGGCGTTTAGTGCGGTAGGCGCGTTATTGATCCATTCCGTAGTCGACTTGATGATGACATTGTTGAGGCCTTAGTTTGCACAAAGGATTGGATGATTGCTTGCGTAAGGTAAATTTTTCTTACAAGTTATGGCTTCCTTCATGTATTATGTATGTCTTTATTTGTGCCTTCTAATTTGTTATTTATTGCATTTAGGTTCAAATAAAAGTGGAGTAGAAGCTTTGTGTGACCAATTAAATGGTTTGAACATGAATGAAAATGAAACAACGGAAGGTGTATGCAATGTCGAAACTTGACATGTGTGTGGATGCCATGAAGACATTTTTTGGGCATCTTTGTTTTGTTGTATGTCTATTGTATCTTTATTTGAGATGTCTATTATTGTTTGCCAAATAGTTTGTTTGTCCAGTTCATTTGTAAGGTTCCTTTCTCTAACTTAAATAACTTCTATTGCAGTATGATGAGACTGAAACAAGGAGGGAAAGGGCTAAAAACTCACTTGAGAGATATATGCATTACTATGGTATTGGGCATCTAATCAGACAGTATGTTCAAGATACTTAAGTTTGATGTCTGTTTGAGTTTCTATTTTTCTATATTAATTACCACACAAATGCAGCTTACATCATTCTTGCGCTCATAAGGAACCTTTATGCTTTCTAAAATTCTAACCTTTTACCTGTACAAGTATTATGTTGGCCTGCCATACTTGAAGGACGTTAGTGTATTGTGTTGGTGATACCTAGAAGAATATTGACTTGGTGAACCTATTTTCCTGTCAAATGTAACCCAACTAGGTGCAGCTTTGTTTGAGATCCATGAGTATATTTAGAGTACTAACCAAGTGACCAAGTCCATTGCTATTGTGCTAATAAAACCAAATGTTCTTTTTCCTTTTGATGTTATATATATTCGATCAATTCATGAATACCAAATACAAAATTGATCGCAAAAGCGAAAGGGAACAAGTAAGCATTTACACCATGTTATAGCCACTTGCATTTAGTCGCGGATATAAGTTTTTCTATTTGTTATTCTTTCATGTTTTGGACTTGGATGGTGCTAATTCTCTATTTCTCTCTGTGTCTTGCAGACTTGCAAAGTTAGCGATGTTTTGGAATCCGGTGTTGGCGTTTAAATAAATCGTGACGTATTTGTAGGTTAAGGGCATGCGCCCTCTCTCATGTGGTTGACTCATGGAGTCTCGAACACACTCTAGCTCGGCGGAGGTCTCGGATGTATCTTGGTTGGGCTGAACGTCCCTACTTCGGTTGTGGTGGAGGATCTCGTTGATCGGGTATGGCGGATTACATGTGAGGACTAAGGAGGCCCTTAGCGCTCGTCTGTGCAGGTGAGCTCGGGAGCTCGACCAGCCTTTCGCTGGATCGGAGGAGTGAGCGGATGCTAGGTAGAGCGGAGGGAGTTTTTGGTTCGTGGCGAAGCCCCCTCCCTAAAGGTCCGCCTCTCCTTATATAAGCGAAGAGCAAGTTACATGAGGCTCGGGAGAGAAGGCGACTAAGGCGTGTTATCCTTGGAATCGGGTTTAAAGTCTTGGATGTGCGAGTGCCCACATAGGTCATGATGGGTGGAGCGAGGTTTGGCGCTACACTCTGTCGGTAGGGTTAGCTTCGGCGCCGTTGGGAAAGCGCGCTTCCGCCCTTTGTGCGCTTATCGAGTAGGGGTTGCGTGGCGGCGTCTCTGGCGTTGCTTTGGGAAGAACACCTATCCCGCTCGGTTGCCTCGTTGAGCGGGGTTGTCAACCAAGTCGATTGATGGCGTGGCGAAATTGCTGAGGCAGGATTTTGCGAGTCCCGACCAGCGGCGGGCGGAGGATGCTTGCACTCCGTCCTGCGGTTGGGTAGGCGTTAGAGGCCCGACCGAAGCCAGTGTGGGCGAGGAGTTCGACCGGTCGGATCGGGCGCTCCCGCGACAGCGTCATAAGCGAGGATCTCTCATGGCCCGATCGAGACCTTCTGTGAGGTACCTCTGGTATAAGTATTCATCAACGGAGACCCAACTAAAGTTCATAATTGAAGCTTGGTCGTGGTTTGATATCATAGCTTTGTGTCATGGTCTAAATGGACTTCATACTTTGCAAATTTTCCTAGCTGAGTATGGACTATTGTTATGTCTTTAATTATGTGTGTATGTGAACTATTGTTGTTATGTCTGGACTTTAAATTATGGACTATTTGTGTAAGTGGACTTTATGTTATTTATGGACTATTTGTGTAAATGGACTTTATGTTAGACTTTATGTTTGAATTATTTGTATTTGGTGTATTTATGTTAGGATTATGTCTCCAATTATGTATTAGTTAGGATTTTATGTTTGAGTTATTTGTATTCCGTGTATTTGTGTTAGGATTATGTCTCCAATTATGTGTTAGTTAGGTTATTTTCATCGTATGCTTTAATTTATGTATTTTATATGCTACGATTTAGTATCGTGTCAGATTCACTATCCGTCAAGTATGATACCCGATTACCGTTTTCTACCGACCGTTAATATCCGATATCCGTTCCGACTATCCGACAGTATTCTAGTCATCACCGTATCCGATCCGATATCCGACAAAATAAATTAGGTACACTACCTTGAAGCGTCATCTGTGGCGGTTCGGCGCCATCGATGGCGGTTTAATTCCGCCACATATTTAGTGCCGCGATAATCCGAGGATTATCGGTGGCGGTTCTAGAACGCCACGATAACATTATTTGTGACGGTTTGTGGCTCGAATAAATCCTTGATACCCATGATATCGATGACGGTTGAAACCAAACCGCCAGCGATAAGTACTATCGATGGCGGTTTTTCGCAAACCATCGATAGTCCACACATGAAAATAAAAAGCGGCATTTGTGGCTAGCCTCGGGATGCTAGCCATGCCCTCTGCTAGAAATATAAGAGAATTGATAGAAGTGTCATCGAGAGCGAAATTGATAGAAGTGTCATACAATAGTGACAATACAATATGAACAAATGAAGAATTGAATGAAATAGTATAAGTGACAATACAAGGTAGAATCTAACAATGTTGGCAACGGCAATTCGGAGAACGACAAAGTAACTTAGTAACTAATATTCAGAAATTTCAGGACTAACCATCTCATCTTGTCATTGCAACCACCTCTTGAGACTTTTAAACATATACAATTAAGTGTTTGAGTTTCAATTCAAAAGCGGTCTAATACCGCAATTTCATAATGCATGAAATTACAATAGAGCGATATGAATATTTTACAATGAGTGAGCTAGAAGCGGTTTAGTGTATGAAACACGCATAGGAAACAAAAAGGACCATAGTATGCTGCAGCAAACACGGAATCCGGTAGAATCGATATATTGAATAGAATAATCCGGCAATGTGAGCATCATAAGCTGCAAAAAGCATAAATAATTTGTCGGTGTATATTTAGACTTAAGGTTGGTGGGAGTAATCCCCAAATGGATTGCATATATTAGAAAATATATGCAATTATTTGAATTAGTGCTCACCATAAGCATTCAAGTAGTCTACTAACAAATCGATGAAGAGACTTGTTGAAGCAGGTCGCTCGGGGTATGTAGGAGCCTTTTGAATCCATTCTTTGCCAAGTAGAGCCGTAGAGTTAATCAATTACAACGTGGTATGGAGGATTATGTATATAAATTTGAATAATTAAGTACATTGTTACGTATGTCACGTGGAATAAGACCAGGAAAATACAATTTAGAAAATGAAATTATTGAAAAGAAAAAAAAGCAAACTGTATTATAGAAGGAGTGACATTCTCAACGAATATGATGTATTGTGCGGGGCTCAATAGAATTAGTAGATCCTTCAAATTTTTAGACTCCCAGATTATTCTATAGAGACCAGAGAGTATTCGTCAAACAAAGAAGAAAGGCATAATATTTAGCTTCATATGCTCATTTATGCAAAGCTGCGATCATATGGTGCCATAACTTATCGACAAAGTAACAAGTCTTAAGATATGAAGGTAAGGCCAACTACCACAAGATTTAAATGGCCAAAAAACCTTACATTTGAGGAAAGATTATTTATGCTTAGCGATGATGATTGCCGGCATCGGTTAGCAATTTACTAATGTCGACCATTCATACTTTGTACTTC
>JAYEVE010001655.1:0-10134 GCA_036346375.1 Guadua angustifolia
GGGTCATCTTCGACGGTGGGATGAAGGAAATGGAGAGGAGCTCCATGGTCCGAGGGATCGAAGGCCATGCGCGGTGATCATGACCGATTCAAACATGCGGTGGACAAGAACCGACAAAGAAATATATTTCTTTTTTGACCATATTCAACAATGTCTTTGCACACCATTATGCTCAATTGTCTTATTTTAAATGGTGTTGTATCTTTCAATTGGTATCATTAATTGGTATCTTTCAAGAGGTATCCTCTAATCCTA
The DNA here is from genome assembly GCA_036346375.1 of Guadua angustifolia. Classification (NCBI taxonomy): domain Eukaryota; kingdom Viridiplantae; phylum Streptophyta; class Magnoliopsida; order Poales; family Poaceae; genus Guadua; species Guadua angustifolia. The sequence continues at coordinate 256 of JAYEVE010001655.1, forward strand.
AATTGTTTTGAAGTGTCATCTAACTTGCATTTGGCATTATCAAGAATTAAAAGGTACATATGGGTGACAAATTGCAAAGAGGTATGCCCTTGATAAGTTTGTGAAATTCTTGATCATGAAAGCGCATCTTTCTTATACAATTTTGATTCATGATCTTGTATACATCTCGTGATCATATAAGCAATTCCTTCTTGTGTAATCTTCTCTATATGATCTTGATTGTTAAAATTTAATTTGATCATGAGCATGTGCTTAAATTATATAAATTTGCTATATGATCTTGATGTTTAAGAATAAATCTTCTCCATGTGGAATCATATTCATGTGTCATGTTTAAGCACCACTTACATCTTGTGAATCATGACTACATTTAAATTGGTATCATTGGAAACATCCATTACCTAAATCTTGGATATAATTGGTATCATATCTTGCCTAGATTTAGGGGGAGCTTAATATCATTGCCCTATTCCTAGCTCCTTATTTTTATTTTGTTCTCCCTAATCTTTTTATTGAGTTTGCAATCAAGGAGGAGAACAGACTTTATTGAATGAACAATAAGGATCTATTAAACACCTTTTTGGGATTAATGACAAAAGGGGGAGAATTTATGGATTTATCAATTGTCCCCTAATCGATTGACAAAAAGGAATAATTTGTAAGTATGATCTCTTATTGTTTCTTCATGCTTGTTTTAATGTTAAATATCTTAATATTGTCATTTGGTGCAATTGATAATAGGTTTGTCATAAATCACCAAAAAGGGGGAGATTGAACGTGCATCTAGGCACTTATGTTATTTTGGTGATTAATGACAAACACATATAATGACAATCTATGTAATTGAGTAAATGCTTAACGTAGTGCTTAACAAATGACAAACCTCTAATATGATTATATTGTTATGAGACTAACATGTTATTGCCTAGTTGAGTATCAGTCTCATCTATTTAGAGGAAAATCAAGTGGGATGATTAAGCAAAGATAAGGTATGCAATTTTGGTATCTCTTCTATATTTGTTAGTGCATTCCTTTTGTGTAAATGCATAGTGAACTCCAAGTAGCATGTTGATTATATATATGCACATTGGTTCATGTCATATTTATTTGTGCATATATATTCATTTAAGTTCATTATGTGCTTTGTTTTTAGTATGCTTGTATTAACTAGAGTTAAACTTCATATTGCTATAGATTGACTTGGTGCATGCATGTTTTAGTTGTATATCTTCTCATGCAATTCTCTTAGTGAAGTTTAATCTAGTGCTGGATCACATGTTTACTCTTATTCCAAATATTAGTTGCACATGTACAATTCGTATATATTCTATCATGTGCTTCATTTAAGTAAAGACTGTGATCCTTGCCATGATTTAATTGATTCATCGTATCGGCAATTATCTCTCTAGTGCATATAGATCAATTACATATTCATCATGATGCACTTAGTAGAGAACATTTCTTATGTTAAGTGTTTCCATTTATGTTGCGCTTCTTTATATGAAACACTTGTGGTAATCAACTACTCACAAATATCAATTTCTTCATATCTATTGAGCTTTTGGGACTAATGCTTTTCATGAATGGTTTGGAAAGAATTAGGTCCCGTAGTGTATGACTACCAAGGTATCCTAGAGGATGATCGCGGTCGAGGTCAACAAGACGCGGTGTCACCAAGAGTTGAGGACTAAGTCAAGATCGACTTGGCGTGGAGATCGCCGAGAGGATGATCAAGTCAAGGTTGATAGGACGAGAGTCTCATGAGGTGAATCGAGTCAAGTTGGACAACGCAAAGATGTCATCAATTATATGGTGAAGATCTTCACGCGTCGGCATTAAGAAAGAAGACAGCAAATGACTATTTCTAGACTTGTATTATCTTTGATTTAATTTGAGTCTAAGGATTTCCGTACTATTAAGAGGGATGCGACGTCAAATGACTTTTAGATGTGTCAAGTGCTCAAGTGATTCATCCTTGTGAAACTTATAGAGAGAGTGGTGTTGGTGGTGCCAGAAAGTGAGAATTGTAGGTCTCTCTTGGATTCTTTGTGAAATCTAGATTTATCCTTTGAGATTTGGGTAGTGAGACCTTGTTATTTGTGTAGCCCTTGTTTTTAGCTTTCGGTAGAGTCCAAAATCACTGCAATCGGAGTCCGGAGTCAAAAGTTATGCTCGTTGCTGGTTGGCTTTCATCCAATCCGAGTATCCGGTTAAAGTCCAGAGTATCCAGTTGGTTCTTCGGTTTGGTCAATCCGAGTACCCTGTTAAGTCCGAGTATCCGGTTGTCCAGAGTATCCGGGTTAAGTCCGAGTATCCGGTTTTATGCAGATTCAAACGGCTAGTTTTTGGGGACCTCTATTTAAAGCCCTCCTTCCCATCTTCAAGATGGCCGTTATCCTGCAGCTTTGAGGGTTATCCTCTTGTTCTTGAGCCCCCAAAACACCTCTTTACCCTTAGATCTAAGTGATCCCTTTGTGAGAAAGGTAGGGAAGATTTTGAGGAGTGAGGTGTTAGATTGAGTTGGATTTGAATTGTTGAGCGCTTGATTTCATCTCCAAGCTTGTTCTTCATGAGCATTTGTTACTCTTGGAGGTTGAGGACTCCTAGACGGCTAGAAGGTCACCCACGAGCCACCGAGCTTTGTGTGGTTGGCCAGGAAGTTTGTGAAGGCCGATCTCCGCCCGCAAGGAAGGAATCAAAGAAGTGAAGACCCATGAGTGCATTTGTGCAACACCGGGAGAAAGAGGGTTGAAAGAGACCCCGGCTTAAGTGAGACTGAGCCGCCTCAACGGAGGCGTAGGATCCCCTCAAGGATCCGAACTTCGGGTGAAAAATCATTCTCTACTTGCTTACTTTTTATTCTTGCTAGCGATTTGATTTTGAATCTTGAAATTGCCCGATCTACTTTTTCTACCGTGTTTGGCTCTAGATATATACTTGTTCCGTGTTTCGTAGTGTTTAGAATCTTTGTGTTCAAGTAGTTTGATTAAAAGTTGAAGAGATTACAAATTTCATCTCGAGGTGCCGAACCCGGAGTATCCACACAATCACCCCGGATAGTCCGGATTTGCCGGAGTATCCGCACCACTTACCCCGGATAGTCCAAAAATACCGGAGTATCCGGATCGAAGGTCGGATAGTCCGGGCTGACCCCCTCGGGATTGTTTTATTCCACTGTGATTTAGTTTTAAATTTATTATTCGCCTTTCACCCCCCCTCTAGGCGACATCCCCTGTCCTTTCTGTTTTGCCCACTATAAAGTGTGGCTTTGTAACAATCCCTCTCTAAGCAATACAAGATCCAAGTTCATCTATATTCTAAAATTTATTGTATTTTTGCTTGGTTCTTTCATGCTACTTGAGCTTTAATTCCACTCCTACTTGCATGTTTCTACTAGATCTAGGATGCATAAGAGATTGATGAGAATTTATTCTTGCACAAGTTGTGCTTGCAACATTGCGCTCTTGAGATAAAATCACTGCTTTTAGTGCAGCTTGAACCCTTTGTATGGAAGGTTGGGACTTTAGGATTATTCTTGTAATTCCTTTTGAAAACATAGTTTTAAGGTCATTTTCTAGTTGTGGTTTAAGTTTCATCAAGTTTGGGTGGATAAAACTTGTGTTATTGAGATCTCTTCATGATCAAGTTTCTAAAATTCCTATTTCTGTTTAGCAAGGATATTGAGCTACATAGGTATCTCATTTGGGCTTTGTTTTGAAATTCGCTTGGAATCATGATCGTGGGGACCTTATCTTGCTATGTTTTAAGTTTTTATCAATTTTGGATCAGTAGATCTAGAGATATTAATGTTAATTGACAATCAAGTTCGATATTTCTTCTCATCCAAGTTGCTAAAATTCTAGCTCTATTCATCCCATTGTTGGTGTTCTTGAACATAGTGTTTGCTCGAGAGCACTAGTGTGTTTGAAAAGATTCTTGAGAGGGGAATTTTATTTGGATCCTATTTAGCCCCCTTTAGTCGCCAGTTTCGGTTCTTTAGTGTGAACTTGAATCAGGATAACTATATGTTTGAAAGGCTTAGTTCAACTTGAATCAAGATAACCATATGTTTGGAAGACTCAATTCCTTCCGTATCTACATAGCCAACAGCTGTTGGGCTATGTCGTTTGCTCGATCATCACACTAGCCAAGGTGTTCACCTAGACCGTGGAAGGTATGGCCATGTTGGTGTCGAATCCAGATTATGTTGCCTAGCTACAGAATGATCAACTAGTTCTAAGTGCACTATCATTGTCTCCTCTATAGACATTCTTCCTCAAGTCATGCTGCTAGGCGCTGTTACAGCGGTGTGGGCAAAACTCAAGCACATGTACTTGTCCTGTTCTAGGGAAAGAGTCATGTAAGTTTAGCTTCAGCTGGTGCTTGTGAAGAAAGGGAATATGTTTGCATCGGCATACTTCAACTATGTGAAGAGCCTCACGTACACACTTGCCACAATTAACAATCCCCAGACCAATGAAGAAATCATCTCATATTTCCCTGCTGGACTAGATTCAGACTATTGGCTCATCAGTGACTTCTATAACCACCAAGACTGAGTCTGTGTTTGTCAACAACATGTTTGCTCATCTATAGGAGATGAAGTGTAGTTCATTCGGCGGCGGCAACAACTCTCGAGGTGGCAATCAGTCAGTGTGCCAGGTTTGTGGCAAGGTTGGGCATGTGGCACTTAAGTGCTGCCACCATTTCGACCACTCATATCAATCTAATGACAGCTAGATGGCTGCTGCTGCTTTGCTCATGCCGTCCTAGACCATCGATTTAAACTAATATAAGGACACTAGGGCAATTGATCATATCATGAGCAAGCTGGATTGCTTGTTGGAGAAGGAGAAGTACCAATGGAGGGATCAGGTACACACAACAAATGGCGCAGGTATGCACATTAATCATATTGGCCATTCCAAGCTTTATACCCCATGTCATGTTCTTTCTCTTAACAATATTCTCCATGTTCCTTCATCTTCCATGAATCTTCTTTCTGTAAATAAGTTCACTTCGGATCATGATGGTCTTCTTTGAATTTCATCCTCATTATTTTCTTATTAAGAATTGAACAACGAAGGAACTTCTTCTGCGAGGGACATGTGAGCATGGCCTCTATCCCATAATTCCGAACCTTAAGCCAGTGCCAAAGACTACTTTCCTAGCTACACCGACACCAGAGTAGTGGCATCACCGCTTGGGACATCCTTCCACACCAATTGTTCAACAAGTTCTTAGAGACAATCATCTTCCCTGTTTAGTGAATTCAATAATACATCGATTTGTGATGCATGTCAACAGGGCAAAAGCCATCAATTGCCCTACTCGTTTCCAATAAAATTTCTTCATCTCCTTTAAAGCTAGTTTTCTCAGATGTATGGGACCGACTCCTATTTCTACTAGAGGTTTTAAATATTATGTTAGCTTCATTGATGATCTCAACAAATTTACATGGATATATCTTTTCATTGGGGATATATATTTATGGGTCTGTGTGTGTACTGTGTATCCTAGCCCATTGGGCCCATGTATACTTATATGTATATATTGTGAGTAGAAAGAAATTTTAGCGTATTGAGAAAGAACCAACTCTCTTCATGGTATTAGAGCTGGTGGAAGCGATGGCTTGGTAGCAGTGACCTGCAGGTAGAGTGGAGCTCAGAGTGGGAAGATCCTGCAAGGAAGTCCGGACAATGGAGTTCGAGAGGCGACAGGAGCACAAAACAGATCTGGCATGAGGACGCTGAGGAGATCTGAATGGGGAGGTGACCTCGAGCGAATATACCACCACCGGCGATGGTGATCTCCTGTGTGGAGGACCTGAAGGCGGAGGGCGTAGCTCCAGTGGCTAGGGAAGTTGACGTGATGTGGCAACTGGCTCGAGGATGGTGGCTTAGGAGGACAACGCCAGTGACTACAGTTGGCATTCGTTGCACCGGAATTGGAGGAGATCCTACTGGAAAGGGGAGGGCCGATGAGCAACGGACGAAGTGAGTGAGTTGCAAGTACACTCATCCCACCCAAGCAGTACCACTACATTCTTTTGAGATTGAGTTGAGAGGAGGAACTCACTTCACAAAACAAGCAACAACACTAGAATCATAGTGGATTATTGATCTTATAAATGCCAGTAAAACTTGTGGAAGTATGACATTTATCCTTCATAGCAAGCAACCATGGGTATTTGGTGGCCAATGATGAAAAATAATCCTCCTCTAAAGAAGCTAGTGCTGTAGGGTTACTTGTATAAAACTCGGCAATATTGATGCCTAAATCACCATAAGGTAGCTTCATAGGGGAATGGTACAAAAGTGTTGTTGGTGGAGATCTAGATTGTGAGTGGAGAAGTTAGTGCTCAATTTCTGAATCATCATATAAACATATTTGACTAGATTTCAACAAGAAAACAAGAGCCTTTGTCTGTGTTTATTTGGGTCACTAAGACCTGCAGCAAGTTCCTCCCTTACTATGTCTATTAAGAAAACATAGGTTAAGTGCAACTTAGAGTTACTGACAAAGCAGGTGTCATATATTTTTGCAAGTTAAGAACACAATAAAGCACTCATATATATCAGTACTGACTTGATAGACCTTGCCTGGTCCATTGAATAGTACATGTAATAGAAATCATTTGGAGCATCAGTTGGGGGGGGCAAAAGCATTGCCTTTGGAGTTTGAATACTACTGTTATTAATTAGGAGATGGGGGAAAACCAAGGAATTAAACAAGTACATGGAAAACTAGTTTAATTGCCAATGGAAAAAAGGAAATAAGGCTCCAACTTCAAGCAGTCCAATCGTCTTGCTTGCAGAGCCAGTACAGAAGGTGGAGTTGATGCAAAATAATATCAAGTTGGAGGGTGTCAAGAATTTTTTGAGTTAGTCCAGGAGGGCGCTATTGATCCTAAAGACAAAAGGATTGGAAGGCTTTGTCTACGGAGAATTAATTGAGCCTATTGATAAGATAAGTACAGAATGGAGGACCTGGAGTGCTACCAACTCACTGGTGATAGCATGGTTGTTGAGTTCTTTATCTCCAACAATTTCCACAACAGTCGAGACCATCTCAAGCACAGCAGAAATATGGAAAAACCTATCAAAGCTATACTCAGGAAAGGGTAATGTGATGTTGATGGTGGAAACACAAGAAATGATAGTTGATCTGAAACAGGGGAGATATCTTTGATGGAACATGTGGCTGAATTGTAGGATTGTGAATTGATTTGGATCATTACGGTTCTCTTGAGCTGACTCATTCAGATTGTATATTCATGTTTGCGAAGTGGAATCAATGTAGGAGGATGATAGAACTCTTGAAAGGGTTGAACCTTGAATTTGATGGAAGATGAGCTACTATGATTCACCAGCCTTCTGTTCCCTTTTTGGAGGAAGCTATTATAGCAATTGCACAAGAGGAGACTAGATTGAAGGTATTTTCTAGTTCTAAAAATTTAGAGCCACCAAGTCACCCTGCTTTTACAGTACTTGAGACTAGGGAGTGTTCCAACTACAGAAAAAGGGCACTTGATTCGTAATTGCCATGCCCCATGTAAGAATAATCATGAAAGGGGAAGGGACAGTAATAGATGTGGACAAAAGGGAGGTAGAGGCTATGGATATAAGAGTGATCACAAAGCTAATATAGCAAATACTGAATTAGAAGATTCAAGAGGTCAAGACCAAGAGGTGACAACTACTATTGCCAGTGTTGCTAATTTTGCTCATTTAGATTCTCATTTAAACTAGATACTAGATTCATGTCCATCTCGGCATGTCACGGGTATGTCTAGTGAATTTAAATTATATACACCATACCCATATGCACATAATGAAAAAATTCAAACTACTGATAGAACATCATGCCACATCAGAGGTGTTGGTACATGAAAGACCATGTGTTCAAGGCTCGATGCCTATAAACTTCTAGGATGAAGCTTTCCTCATAGCATTTTTCCTTATCAATTGCCTCCCTAGTAAGATAATTCAATATGCTATTCCTCTAACACGTCTTCTAGGATTTTACAACCCTGCTATGCCTTTCTCAAAATCTTTGGGTGTGGAGGAGCCAAGTAAGCTCGGCTGGTCAGGGGTGCAGGGCGTGCATCGAGGCGGCCTGCTTTTGAGTGCCGCTCGACGTAGGTTTCTCATGGGGCCATTTGCAAACACATGTGTCTGTGGGTATGTGTGTGTTGGGGGGTGTGTGCATTTGTAGTTCGGCTGTTGTTGCTTTCTTCTTTAATAAATGTTAGTGCTCCTAACCATTTTTTTTTAAAAAATCATTAGGTGTGCCTACTGGTCAAACCTTAGACCGTACAACAAACGCAAACTAGCCTGCTAGTCCAATCCTTGGGATCGAACTTGCAAAGCTATGTGTTTTCGTTGGTTAGTCCTCTCTATAAAGGCTACAAATGCTTACATATTCCCACAGGTCGGGTGTACATTTCCAGAGACATAATGTTCGATGAATACATTTTTTCCATTTGCTCAACAAACACCTCCGCCACATACATCTCAGTTGCCACAATTTTCTGTTCCTCTACCTACCTTGTCTTCACCTACTGTTCCTTCCTATCACACCTCAGAAGCTAAGGGTGACCAAATAGTTGATGAGCAAATGGATTTGTCTGTGCTGACTAATGCTACTAATGCATCTTTGCAGTCTAATTTAGTTCTTGTAGGACACGAAGTACATGAAGGTTCTCTTGCTGGAGGCGTCGAACCTGATGCAACACTGGTTCCTATATGTTCTATGTGGACTCAAGCTAGAGATAAATATTTGGTAGCCCAAACAAAGCACCAATGATACCATTCCATATACTCAAGATGGTCGCCGTGCCCTCGGTGCCGTTATGGAACCTATAGACTACACTACAACCATGCCAGATGATAGCCCGAAGAATGCAATATGGATGAAGAATACAATGCACTGATGCGCAACAATACTTTCAAGCTTGTTCTGTCGTTTGAGCAGCAAAATGTTAGACTGTTGATGGGTTTACAAGCTCGAGAGGAAAGTTGATTGCTCAATTGTTTGGTACAAAGTGCGTCTAGTGGCTAAAGGATTCAAAGAACAAAATGGTATTGACTATGAGGACACCTTTAGTCCTGTAGTTAAGCCAGCCACTATTTGGCTTGTGCTGTCAATAGCAGTCTCTAGAGGATGAAGTTTCAAATAGTTCGATGTCCAAAATGTTTTTCTTAGTGGCTTCCTCAAAGAAGATGTTTATATGAAGCAGCCGCAAGGAATTCAGCATTCGGAATATCTAAAGTACTTGTGCAAGCTTGTCAAGGCATTGTATGGCCTAAAACAAGCTCCTCAAGCCTAGTACTCGAGACTAAGCTATAAGCTCTTAAAGTTGGGTTTTGTACCTTCTATGACACTTTGCTTTTTATATATAATAATCAAGGTAACACAGTCTACATGTTAGTTTGTGTTGATGATATTATTATGGCAAGTTCATCAGGAACAGTTACTAGTGATGTACTTCAACAATTACAAAAGGATTTTGCTGTTAAGGACCTCAGTGAGATCCATTTCTTTTTGGGCATTGAGGTTGAGAAGAAACCAGGTGAAGGCATTGTTCTTAGACAGAAGAGGTAAAAACCTTGACTTTCTCAATAAAGCTAACATGGAAGGGTGTAAGCCTATCACCACACCTATTTGTGCATCAGGAAAATTGTCAAGGATAGAAGGGGAAGTTTTGGTAGCTACCGAAGCAACCAATTATCGAAGTATAGTTGGTGCACTATTGTATTTGACTCTTACCCGTCCTGATATATCAATTCTATCAATAAGGTGTGTCAGTTTTTTAGTGCGCCCACAACTCAACACCGGTCGCCAGCCGTTTAATTCTTTCTATCTCAAGCACACAAC
>JAYEVE010000948.1:0-57626 GCA_036346375.1 Guadua angustifolia
AAAATGACATAGTAACGATGTTAGGAAATCAATTTGTCCTAAGATGTTATTCAATCTAGTTAGCCATTTCCACCCTGCACTTGATACGGAATAATAAAAAAGAGGTGCTGAGGACCAAGACACCAAATGAGTTTTTCTTCTGTTTCTTAGGTATAATGGCATCATGATTACTAATTATAAGCATACAATGTCAATATATTGTAGAGAAGCGATAAGTAACTATATAAGAAACAGGAAGAGTGTTTTTGTTATATTTTAGTGTCCATTCTTGTGCGGGTTATGTACTTTTCCCCATGGTTGTAATCCAGAACCCCTTCTATGAGAAAAATGCAACAGGTTCCATAAAATATAAGCAATACTTCAGAAAAGGAAGGAGCAGAACATCACATAACTCAATTCTTAGCTCACCAAACTGCAAGGATGTAGCCTTGATGCCACATTCCCTGAATACAAGAAAAATACAATATATAGGGCAAAAAACAAACTCAAACACCAGCATTTTAGCTCAAGAAAGTGTAACTATGCAATATCAAACGCGCATTCTGTTATATGACTGTAACAAGACGAAATAACCTAGCCATTCCCCTATCTCGTGCTGAATAAAGAAACAAATGAAGTGACAGCTACTGAGCTATATGTAGAAATGAAACACACAACTATCACCAGGAGAAAAATGGAATAAAAACGCACCTGTGCGTTTTCCTAAGCAGACCTTTTATTATTATTGCCATCGCCATGTTGGGATCCCTCATTGGTTTTTTTTTATTACGGAAGAACTGATTCAACTCATATTTTTGCCTTTGCCAATCTCGTAATTCCTCTATTGAGGCAATAATAGAATCACTGTTTGATTTCTTATCTAGAAAAAGCTGCGCCTCATACCCCTAGAAGAATTGGTGAGATAAATAAACACATGATTGATTTCATTTGGGCATGAATACCTCAAAGAGCACTGGAGTAACACTACCTGAAACAGCTCATCTAATTCACACTGGATGCATAAAGAACCAGTATCATCATAGCAATTTGGACAATATTGCTGACCCACAATGTCCTCATCTCTTGGGTTATCCATTGTTTTGTCAACTTCCAAAAGTCTAAGCATCAATTGTTGCAGAGAATCAATACATCATGAATGGTATACTTTAAGCCAGTAATAGTTTGAACCCTGTGCACAGAACAAAACAACCAAGTTGAGCCCAAGCCAGTGGTGCTCTTAGTGGATGAACTATCAATCTTCCTAATGAGATCATCGGCAGAATCTTTACTCTGTTCAATGCAGTCCAAAGCATAGAGCCACCAATTCATATGTTGATTCTGTAGTGCTCTACTGACAGTCAAAACCTAGAGGTAGAAGCTCATAAGAAATCAGTAATGACTTCAATCTACAACCATGTAAGAACTGAAGTAGAGACAAACATCATGCATATAGAGTACTGAGCAAGATTTGAAACACAGAACAATGTTACAAGGAGACATAAAACATTCGAAGGAGGAAGAATAGGACACAAGAACAGATAAATAGATTAAGACCTCTAGGTGCAACTAAAAAATAAGAACAAAGCGAAGTGATTAACCTCTTTGAATGATGCATTGAAATCCTTCTACGCTATTAGTAGCATTGAAGTAAAAACTGACAAATACTTTTGTGTGATTGCATAGCAAGTCTTTCTCAAGCAACCATCAGCTAAACATTCAAATGACGAGTGGCATCCAGCATCATTCTCTACATCGACCTCTCCAATTGTGCATACTTGTCTGACAACATTTTTGTCTTCCTCAGAGGTTTCAGACCATCACCGTCGAACCGACCCATTGTTCTCAAATATTTTGCTTCGCTTTATGCCACAAAGATCTGAGACAGCAAAACTGAATAGCCTCAAAACACCGTGAGCGAAGCGCGCGCAGCCTCCGCAAACACCACAACCTCCCTGCGGAGAGAGCACGACGCAATAAAGACAAAACAAGCAACCAACTCAAAGCTCCACCTACAAATCCAACACCCTCACCGAACGCCCCATGGACATCACCAGATCTCTCCCTGACCCCTGAATCCACCGATCGGCGCCTCAACGACCCCAAATTCCCACCGCATTGCCCCATCGCCCACGCGCTGCCACCAAAGACCAGCGCTGCCCACGAGCACACGAGCCGTCATGGGGAGGGAGGAACAGACCGGCGCCGGGCGTGAGGGCTGGGAGCTGCTCATGACGCGGGCGCGGACATGGAGGCCGAGGCCGACGCCACGCCGCCGCCTCCATGACAGCAATGGCGAAACCTTAGCATCCAGGCGCTCCGAGTCGAGGCGCAGAGTGGTTTCGCTAGAGGGAAAAAAATGCAGAGGGATTTGGTGGGGGAGGAGGCGAGGTGTATCGGCGCAATGGGGGGAGGGTTGGTGGCTGGAGAGTGGGCCCGCGGAAGAACGGACCGCCACCAACTGCTGCTTTATAATAGTAGAGATGTATAATAGTAAAGTGACGTGGGGAGATTGGTGAGAATTTTTTTTAGCGAGACGTGCAAATTAGGCGTGTACGAGGTATGTCGATTCAAGGTAAAATCCAAAGACAACTAGTAAATTAGAGTGTATTTGACAATAACTTTAGTCCATTTCGTGTTGTCGCAATCACATGGTCATCACACACTACTGCGAGGTATGGTAGTAAAATCTAATAACATATCAAGTAAATATTTGACATTAAAATCTTATTTATTTGGTATTTATTGGCAAGACTTATAACATTTTATTTCTCTCGTTGTCAGTAAGCTACCAGTGAAAACCATTCGTGAATTGAAGCTGCCAATAAAAAGTTATAGCTAAATTAAAGAAAAAAGATTCTAGTACAAACAAAGAATCGTATTTATTAGTTGGTTTGCCACGTAATTGATGGGCTTAGTCAACACAAGAACTAGACGTACACGGGATGGTTTGGACACGCTCGTCCAGCCTAATCACTTGTTTCTGAACTACTAATTTGTGGGTTAAAATTAGATTATGCCAGTTATTGACGCTTACTTTGTAAATTTTGTTAATTTATAGGGTATGGCAGTTCTTCATGGCTGAAACAGGTTGGGAAGATATGTTTGTGTCATGGACCATCAGGCCGGCTGCACATAGTGTGGGTTTGGATTTGGGCTGCACATGGCGTGAGCTATAAAAGGAAGAAGCGTGATCAGAGAAGTATCGAAGAACCAAGACTTGATTTCCTTCTCCTCAAACTCGCTGTTGTATCTTCCTCTGTATCTCTTTCATTCTCAATGCCTGCTCCCTAATTCTCTGCTTCTCTTCCTTCCCCAAACTCTATTCCTCTGTGATTCCTTCTTGCCTGAAGCGTATCATCGCTTTCGGTTTATAACATTTGGTATCGAGCGCTCAATCACTCGTCGAGTTGCAAAATCCGGGCAAGGGTTGGAGATTTTGGGCTCGGCAAACTAACTCGAGAACTCATAAAAACTTTGTTACCAAGCCCGGTTAACTCGGTTGGGTTGATTCGAGGTCGATCTGGCGCTTAAGAAGAAAGCTTCGCAGATTTGAAGAGAAGATGTCGACATCCATGGTAACTATGGAGAACCGGCCGAGGAATTAACACCCTCTTGAAGCGCATCCTTGATGAAGTGCATGGGGTGAAGACGGAAGTGGGGAAAGTGCGTTTGCGATGGAGGCGTCTTGAGGGCGTGTGGAGGTCTTTGAAGCGCGCCGGGTGTCGATCAACGCACAACACTTCCGAGTAATCCTCCAATGACACGATGGTTCCTACGGAGGCGTAAGCATGGGAACTTTATCATGCGAGAAAGCGGTCGAGCGGCCTGGTCTGCAAGACCAAGTCGTGGGGTGGCGATGCGCTGGCGTGGAGAAGACCTCGCTGCCGTCCATGCTGCGGAGGGACGGCCGAGCGACGAAGTTGCTACGGAAGCGAAGGATGGGCGCCACGGCGGAGCCAAAGAGCGACTCGCCGCCGACTCGAATGGCTGTCCTGACCCTCAACTCCAAGGATGGTGCGCGCCAAGTGTTTGAGGAAATGTCTCGAGGCGCGGCATTCTCATCGGCTTTGCTGATTGGCAGGGAGTAAGTTCCTCATACTGACGCCGAAGAAAGAGGAGATCGCCGACGTTGAGTGCATTCAGAAGAGGAGCACGGCCGCCACAGAGCCTGGGCTGATGAGTTATCTGCCGCCTGTGCCACCACATCCTCCGGATCCACCGCCGAGTTCTGTGAAGGCATCAAAAGTGGTGCAAGTCAAAAAGGGGTATTATCCTTGGAAGGAAGAATTGGAGTGTTTAGTCCGTGATGGGCTGCCAATGGCTTTGAGAGGAGAATTATGGCAAGCTTTTGTTGGCATGATAGTTCAAGTGATGGCTGATGTCAGGACCTCGGAGTTGGAAGAAACTGAATTCTCTAGGTACCACTCTAGTGTGAAGCGTGGTGCTATTGCCAGTATATGTGGTTATCCAAGAAAAAGCAATGGAGAGGAGCTCAGTGTATTTCCAAGGAAATTTGTTGTGCTCTCTCCAGGTCTCCTTATGATGCCCCAGCAGAAGAGCGAAGGAAGTGCAGTACCTACGCTATGGGCGCCAGGAATGGGTAGGAATATTGAGAAGTATGTTTTGAGAAACCAGGAAGCTCGATATCGTCCACAATACCTTGATCTTATGGAAAACCCTGATGTGAGGCATATCTTTTTGGAGGTGGAGCCTCCAATGATGAACATGATTGCGGGTGGTGCAGCTGCAAGGCCTTTGGTCACACACCACAAGGAACTAAACATGACGCTTTGTATGCACGTTGCACCTGAGCTTTATCTGAAGGAATCGGTTGTTTGGGGATTGGACCGTGTTTATGAAAGTGGAAAGCAATTCAGGAATGAAAGGATTGAAGTAACACACAATCCTGAATTCACAATGGCTTATGCAGATTACAATGACTTGATGGAGCTTACAGAAATCATGTTAGCTGGTATGGTTAAGGAGTTGACTGGTGGCTACAAGATAAAATATCATGCAAATGGAGTGGAGAAACCACCAATAGCGATTGATTTCACACCTTCCCAGATGACATCACGGTTGCTTGACTCGCTAATTGGCCATTTATGGGAGGAGACTTGTGTGAATCCAACATTCGTGATCAACCATCCAGAGCTAATGAGTCCATTGGCAAAGGGGCGTAGGTCCTCAGTATATGATTCTGAGAAATTGTCTGAGAGGATTGCGAAGCTTTCTGCTGGGAATGTATGTGATGAACGGGAAAATGGCATATCTCTTCTACAGGCAACATCAATGGTACTTGCGAGGCACCCATATCAAGCAATTTGTGCAAAGAGTGTGCTGGTTGAGATGGAGGTTTGGCAGGAGAGTCATAGCAAAACTGTATTAGTACTCCTACCACCGTGGCCACTACCCCCACAAAGGCACCTGATCAAGAAGAGACAGGAGAAGAGCTATAACAATAGTGTTCTTAAACAATTTCTTGATAGCTTGATTGTCATGCAATGGGGTTCAGATCACATGCAGCGGCTAGTCGTGGGGAATTACTTGAAGATGGCCGAGAATTCAAGTATTTGGTTTGAACTCTTTGTCTACTCTTTCTTGATTCAGGCTAGGGTGGAATTTGTCCACACGGGTTATGGACATGTGAAAATCCAGTTGGAGGACTTCATCCAAGAAACTGTGTTGCCGGCACAAGATGATTGTGTTACTACAGCTGAAATTATTGATGTTGGAGGTTATGTTAATGTAAATGGATTGGTTGGAGCTGACCAGCATGTGTTCTGTAGTGGGTCGAGTGCATCAGGGGGGCTCAAGGATGGGTGGCTTGGCCGAAGCATCCATTGTTGTGTAATGAAGTTGGGTGATGAACTGAAGGTGGCTGTGAGGAATGCGCTAACTGACATGTGTGCTAAGATTGCGGATGTGCAAAATACCTCTCGTCTGGTGAAGTTTGACCCTAGAGGTTGGCATGTTCAGTCAGGCATCTCGCTGATTCATGGTTATGTCGAGAGTGAATGTGTTGAGGAGGCCCTTGCAAGGTATACTGGACTGCCTCCTTGGAGGAGTTCTGCTCTTGCTGCTTTCGGTGTTGGTGTTGAGCACAAGGTTACTATGCACTTCGGCAAGGTGTTCTGGCAAAATGTAACTATGCTGCGGATGGTTGGCCCAAAGCTTCAGGTGGGTGGCTACTTCCTGAACCCCCACAAGATTACCGGCAATCTGGTTCTTGGGTACATGGCAGCTGGAAGAGTTGCACAAGCGGTGGAGAAACTTTCAGACAAGGAGGCCGTCGACTTAGTCAGGTCTCACCTGAAGATGCTACCAGATGTTATTGAACCTACACAGTTTTGGGTACCTATGAAGGTCATCAGTCATCGGCTTGGGGACAAGCCGCATTTCAACGGGAGGGGAATGTCATGGACCATCAGGGGCCGGGCTGCACATAGTGTGGGCTGGGCTGGACTGGGCTGCACATGGCGTGAGCTATAAAAGGAAGAAGCAGCAGTCAGGAGAAGTATCGAAGAACCAGCACTTGATTTCCTTCTCGTTTGATGGTCCGATGAGAATGATTTGTATGGATAGTTCTCTTAACTGCTCAGACCCAAGGACCTTTTTGAGTTTGAAAATCTGGATTTCAGGCAATAGGGACACATCATATATTAGTCATTTCTCATTAGAGACGGACTTACCACTGAGAGTCCATGGATGGGTTGCTGCGGTGGAATCTAAAGCTTTCATGATTGACTGGATGGAGATGTTTGTTTTTGGTGCTACTATGTTGATCAGAGCTATGTGCTATGAATAAAGTTGGGTAATGACTGCCTCAGATTTGTGTAAGTTGGTTTCGTCAAGTGATACTGTTTATGTGGTACATTGTCACTGGATAATGTATTGATGTTCATGGGAGGTATAGACACTGGCAATACCTAGCAAGTACTCCAGTCTGAAATCAGATGGTCTTGATAATAGTATACAGATTCGAGAACAGAAATTTGTCACTAGAGATTTCAAGTTCTCATTTTTGTCTGCGTTCATGAATTATTAGCTGGAGACTGCAAGCACTGCAGAGAATCCAATCCCAGCTTATGTATCTACCATACCGGTACATCCATAAAGTTTGCAGATCTACAGATTATAATCATTAACTATGTACAGCAGGATCACTTATGATAGAATATAATCACCAGATGTTGTATAGTAGATTAAGTAAGATATGAACATAAGTAAAGGGAAGCAGCTTAGAATTACCTATATGTCATTCTTTAGATTCAAGAAAGGGTTCAGCTGTCTCTTACCGTAAACCCAACTTTTGATGTGGGAGGTAGTGCTTTTAGGTAGTCTTGCATCTTCTTTTAGTGCTGAGTTTTTCTGTTTCAGATTGATAAATTGCAAAGTACTTTCCATCGGTGAGAGTAAAACTTTGCTTGCAAACAATTATTTTCTATCATGTAAAAACTTCTATAATAGGAGAGATAGATGTTTGATCTTGTAGCATAATTTTCATTTATTGCTTGATATTTATGTTTCGTTATTAATTTTATTTTTCGTAGCAACGCACGGGCATTGAACTAGTGCTACCTAATACAAATCTTCATTCTAATCTTCCAACTAAACTACCCGGTTGTTATGATTATACTCCCTCAGCTGCGTAAAAACAGTGCGCGTGCGACTATATTAATGGAAGTTGTTATGCATGCATGCTGCAGTAACAAAACCATTAATTGGTTCCACTTGATTAGGGAGTATGATACCTACTGATGGATGTGTCCACTTGATCAACACCGCTTGTCCGTACGAATGATAAAGTAAATCAACGGAATAGAGGTATGGGAGTATATACTCATAGAGTATATTTAAAGGCAATATATCCTATGTACACAGGGTTTTTCATATATATATCGTGCACACCAACTAATAAAAGTCATGAAAAATTCTGAAAAAAATTGTAGATGTATTTCATAGATTACTCTATCTATGTATAAATTGTAGGTTCAAATTCATTATATATCGAGAGTTACTAACTCTCGATATATAATGAATTTGATTTTGAAACTTCATACATAGCTAGAGTAATCTATGAAGTACATCTACAAATTTTTTCAGAATTTTTCATGACTTTTATTAGTTGGTGTGTACGATGTGTATACAGGAAACCCTGTGTGCACAAGATATGTTGCCATGTTTAAAAAGATAAATTTTTTTGTTTAAGTAGTATATACAATGTGGGAGTACCTAATCTCAAGAGTATGGAACCATTCATACCCGTGTCTGACAAGATGTGGTAGTGATGTGTATCCTCAGTATACGCTTACATGCATCCAAAAGTGCAGAGCTTGTTTTAGCGAGTCAGCCTAACCATGGCGATCTGTGATTTGTGGATCTGCATATCAGAGTTATCAGAGGATACGGTGAGATCAGACAGATCAGGTTGAGAAGACGAGCAATCACTCGTGGAAACTTACCTGATCCACACACACTGTAGCTACGATTAGGATTCTCGAATGGGCCCGGCCTACCAATGGGCTCACAAGGTGCTGGCCCGGCCCATGGTCCGGAGAATGAGCTGACTGGCCAGGCATTGCCTTTGCGTAGGGCACAGAAAATGAGACTCCTGTTTTCAAAATCAAGGATCTTCACAAAGCTAAACTAGAAGAAGGCCGGATGTGAAGGAGAAAGAGCGGTTAAAAACAAAGGTATAATTCTTACTAGGTGAATCTGCTATTTAACTGTTCATCAGTAAACTCGGAATGTTTAACTGAATATTCTATTGTAGAACTATCTGTTCTGATATGGAATGCAGGCTTCATTAATTACTACATGATAGCTGGTGTAAGATCTTGCTTGAACCGACCATGTTTATGTACTTGGACGCAAACTGAGATTGGCTATAACCTATACCCAAATATACGAAGAACTAAGGAATTGAAGTACAGGAGTGGCTCTCTTCTCTCTGTATTATATTTCTTTTGTATAATTATTTACCAAAAAGAAAGTAAAATGAAAGATCGAAATAAGGTCATGCATGATGCATCAGTCTGCTGTTTGTGTTTCTGTTGAATGCTTCACGGTGGTTTTTACTGACTGCATGGTGTCATGAGTCCGAGAACAGAGTATAGAGTGATCAGTGCTTATGGTGTAAATTAAATAACTAGGTTTCACATTTCTCTTGTTTCCATTTGTCTATCTGGTACTAGTGTCTTACAGGATGTTCATAGTTTGACGTAGTAGCTAGAGCCAATAATTCATGTTTCGTGGTGATATATATTTTCAACAGATTACTGTACGCTATCTTTGGATGTTATAAGTTTCCAGATTGATATGATAGATTGTTAGACTTAATTTCAACTTGTTCCCAAGCATCCCTTTTCATTTATTGAACAGAACATGGGTGACTAACTGACACCGAATATGGGATACTAGCTGCTAAATGCATTGCATATCCCAACATCTTTTCAACACATGTCTTGAGCTTCCTCCAAGCCCGAGTAACTCTCCGTTTTTTAGTGCCCCATAACTGCTCTCTTAGACCATTCCCAGTAGCAAGTTTCATTTTACGGTTTTCAAAAGTGCCACATCATCTAAAAAGATTTGGGTTAATAATGAAACAAGACCTCCCAATGCATAGTTCCATTTCGCGGTTTCATAGATTAGCCATAGCATTTAATTGTTGCATGATGTTATGATCAAATGTTCCATTTGGTGCATTTTCATTCGGTTTCAGTGCGTGGGAATGCGTGGGATGAAACGATGCGCTCTCAGTGCAGTTTCATTCGGTTTCCAGTGTGTTGGAAATGGTATGCACCCAGTTTCATCCAGATGAAACTCGTCCCCTCTCTCTTCATAATTTATATGCCATGTCACCATTTTTACTGATATGTCACCTCATTAAATGATAATGAAACTCCCATTGTGAATGGCCTTACTTAATATTGGTAGATTATTAGTACTGATTTTGTTATTTAATGGAATAGAACGTGCACCAGAGAGGAAAAGACGACATGTCACTATTAATGCAAAACTCGCAAAGAGAAAGGCAAAACGAAAACAGATAGATACTCAGTTTCTTCGACCATTAATTTCGAAAAGTGTGTGGAAAACAAAGTAGATTTTAAAAAGTGGAGAAATTTTAAGGTGCTATTACCAGATGAAATATAAATAAATTTTAGCTAATATGATCTATTATATCGAAAAATATGAACGATTCATATTAAATTTAGTGTACCGTAAAAGAGCTCTAAAAGTGAGATTAAAGTCATGGTAAGAAAGCAGGTACTTCTTCAAGTAAAGAAATGGAAGGACATTGAGGGGCTTAAACCTAGCACACCATGGCTGTTGTTTGGCAAGACTTGTAGGTTCTGTACTTTTTCATATAATTCTTTCAATATCTTTGATATGGTATGCTTCAAAATGAATTTATTGTAGATGCTGACATGATACATTCATTTTTGAAGATAAATTTCCCAGAATTTCAGATAAAGATAAAGATTGTTTTATGAGTTAAGTGGAAGATCAATATAATAACCAGCATTACTATTTGGGCCAGATCTATCGTGAAAAGAAACCGAGGCAATCACATGTCTCACTAGAAGGTTGGCTGTGGCTGATAACGAATAAATGGACTAACGAAGATTTTCTAGTACATAACTCTCTCTCGGCAAATTACCATATATCATAGTCTTGATAACCGATATATATGAATTTACTTCTTCAGAAAAATAAGCAGACAAAACCCGCAAACTGATCAAAGCAAGAAATGGGGTCTAAAGTATGAACTATATCAATCGCTCAGATCGCATTATTTGAATTGGTAAGGAATACACTAGACTTTTACCATTTATTTTATTCACAATCACATTGCTCATTGCTTTTATGAAATACACATTTGTTTTTTGACATGTAAATGTAAAGAGACAAGTAAATTGATGAATGGCCTACTGCAATGGAAGTTTCGAAAGCAATCAATTAGAAGGCTGATGGGACCTGGTCTACTCCAAATGAGGATGAAACTCTATTATATATACTTCTGTACTTTTCAGCTCTTTTTTTTCAAAGACATATGTTTAAAGTTTAGGTTATTTTACTTTTATACGTCTCTTCTGAGTAGTAGTATTCCACGCAATTTTGGAAAGGGAAAAGTCCATATAAGCCTCAAACTTTGTCCAAAAGTCCGTCTAGCACCTCCACTTTGAAACCGGGTATCTATAGCACCCTAAACTTTACAATCCTATCCATATAACCCTTTAGCCAGGTTTTATATGGTGGTTTTGCCTACATGGAATCATGAGTGGGTGGTCTTCTTACGTAGGATGACAAGTTAGAGGGAGTGTTGGTGAATGACAGGTGGGCTACATAGGGGTTTGTCACCCAAATAGAGAGAGAGACGTGTGGAAGATGAAAATATTTTGTGAAGCGTTGAACCCTTTTGTCTCGGGCCGCACATGTATTATAGAGGGCAAAAACTGCCTTTGTCGTGGCATATACAGAAGGAGATTACAAACATTGATTAGTTCCCAAGTTTAGCTATTCCATCTATAGCTAACCATTCTATCTATAAGACAAACATTCTATTCTATAGCAGAATGCATTGGCAAGAGATATATAGCTTCTATATTTAACACCCCTCCTCAATCACAACTTCACTAAGTTGAGATTGTTTCTAAACATTTCTAATTGGCGTACAAAAAGAGTCTTGGTGAATCCATCAGCAACCTGATCTTTTGATGATATAAATCGAATATCTAGTAATTTTTGCGCCACTTGTTCTCGCACAAAATGATAGTCTACTTCAATATGTTTGGTTCTTGCATGAAATACTGGATTTGCAGATAAATATTTTGCTCCAATATTATCATACCACAACTGTGCACTGAGAGGATGAGAAACACCAATTTCATCAAGAAGTTTTCTTACCCATATTACCTTAGCCGCAGCATTGGCTAGAGCCTTATATTCTGCTTCTGTGCTTGACCTTGACACAGTAGCTTGTTTTCGTGCACTCCAAGATATGAGATTTGATCCCATAAATACTGCAAAACCTCCAGTTGATCTTCTATCATCTAAACAGCCTGCCCAATCTGCATCTGAAAAAGCACTTATCATCATAGATGGTGTCTTACTTATTTTAAGTCCATAACTCAAGGTTCCTCTCAAATATCTCAATATTCTTTTCACAGCCAACCAATGTAAAGAAGTTGGACACTACAGATATTGACAGACCTTATTAACTAAAAATGAAATATCCGGGTGTGTCAAAGTCAAATATTGTAGAGCTCCAACGATGCTTCTGTATTGTGTTGAATCATTCGATACTAAGACATCTCCTTCATGAGTAGATAACTTTTCTGTAGTAGAAAGAGGTGTGTTGACAGGTTTACACGTGTACATACCTGCCCTTTGCAGAATTTCTATAGCATACCGTTCTTGATTTAACAATAGACCATCTTGTACTTTCTTTACCTCAATTCCCAGAAAGTAGTGAAGATCTCCAAGGTCTTTCAATGCAAAATCTCGTTCTAAATCCTTGAGCAATACTACAGTTGCTTCTGTTGAGGATTTAGCAACAATAATGTCATCAACATAAACCAGGACAAAGATTGTATGATGTCCTTTATTATAAAAGAATAGAGAAGTATTTGCTTTAGAAGAATTAAAACCAAGTTCTTGCAATCTCTTGCTTAATCGAGAGTACCATACTCTAGGTGCTTGCTTAAGACCATAAAGAGCCTTATCCAACTTACACAGATGATGTGGCAGATTTTTATTTTTATAGCCAGGAGGTTGTTTCATATAAATTTCTTCTTCTAAGTACCCATGAAGAAAGGCATTTTGTACATCTAATTATCTCAAACTCCAACCTCTTGACAGTGCAATAGACAATACTATACGAATAGTAGCGGCCTTGACCGCAGGGCTAAAGGTGTCTTCGTAATCAATGCCACACCTCTGTTTAAACCCCTTTGCAACTAATCGAGCCTTATACCTGTCAATTGTTCCATCTGCCTTTCTTTTAATTTTGTAAACCCACTTACAATATATAACATTCTTTCCTTCTGTAGGTGGAACCAAGTGCCATGTTTTATTTTCCATGAGAGCTACAAATTCTTTATCCATAGCCAATTTCCAACAATTATGATTAATAGCTTCTTGTAAATTTGAGAGTTCACCTGTTGTTGTTAGATATCCATATCGAATACTCCCATCAGTATATATCTTTGGCTTGCGAATACCTCTTTGGAGTCTGGTGACTGGTTGAGAGGGACCCTAAATCTCAGCAACCGGTGTTGAGGTAGGCGTTGCTTGTGGCAGAGGCTCAGAACTCAACGAAGCATCAGGTTGCCGATCGTCAGCCGTGGAAGACCCGGACTCACTCGTCGGGCCGAAGGAAGGAATGCGAGCCGCGCCAAGTTGATCAGTGCATGGAGAAGAAACGTGCGGGGCCACGCATGGAGCAGCGCATGGAGAAGAAACGCGTGGAGCAGCACCAGGAGCCGCGCCAGACTGATCAGCGCATGAAGCCATTCTTGCGTTTTGCCCGGAGTCGTTCCCACCTGGTGCCGCTCGCTCTGCTCCGGGACCTGATGCAGACGACGGCACAGATGTGGGCAACGTGTGCTGCACAGGGCCATGTTGCAAATAGCGATTATTTCCACCATTTTCACCTCTGGTTTCTCTAGAATTGCCTGCATTGTTCTCATCAACAATTAAGTCAGTAGCAGTAGGATTATTAATTAGAGAGTCAGTAGCAGTAGTATTATTAATTAGAGGTTGATCAACTGATTGTTCACTCCCGTGATCAAACAATGTTGGGTTAAGGAGATGTGGAGGAAGTAAAAGGATCTTAGAGCGAAGACAGGCGCCGGCATTCAGGTGAAGAGCAGCAAAGGGATAGATAGTTTTATCAAAGACAACGTCTCGGGAAATATAAACGCGACCAGTAGGAACATCTAGACACTTGAATCCCTTATGGAGATTGCTATATCCAAGGAACACACACTGTTTAGATTGAAACTCCAATTTGCGAGAATTATAAGGACGAAGGTTCGGCCAACATGCACATTCAAAAACACGAAGAGAGCCATAATCAGGTTTCTCATAAAACAACTTCTCAAGGGGTGTATCATATTGAATGACTTTACTAGGGAGACGGTTAATGTGATATGTAGCAACAAGGAAAGCTTCATCCAAAAAATTTAACGGCATGGATGCTTCTGCAAGAAGAGACAATCCAACTTCTACAATATGACGATGTTTTCTTTCTGCCAAACCATTTTGTTGATGAGAATATGGACAAGAAACATGATGAGATATCCCAATTTGTTGAAAAAAGGTGTTTAACCGTTGGTACTCACCACGTCAATCTATTTGCATAGTAATAATTTTCCGATTAAAGAGTCTTTCAACTAAAATTTGAAATTCCCGAAATTTCTCAAAAACTTCAAACTTGTACTTTAATAGATAAATCCACGTTAACTTACTAAAATCATCAATAAAACTCACATAATATGTCTTGTTTCCAACAGAAGTAGGTGCTAGGCCCCAAACATTTGAGAACACAAGTTCCAAAGGGACAGTGGAAGTACTAATAGATTTAGGATAGGGTAACTGATGACTTTTGCCCTTTTGACATGCATCACACACAGACTCTTGACGAACTTCCTCGAAAACAGGAAGATTATTTTGACCAAGGACTCGATTGACAATTTCAAAAGAAGGATGACCTAAATGACTATACCACCTTGTCATAGATGGTTTGATGACACTATAAACCTGCTTATTGGATGATGGCAAAGGATACAGGCCTCCCTTACACTTGCCGTGAAGAAGAATTTTCTTCGTTGTCTGGTCCTTGATCAAAAAGAAATTAGTGTGAAACTCCATAAAAGTGTGATTATCCTTGGTAAATCAATGAACAGAAACAAGATTCTTGCAGGCTTTAGGGACATGAAGAACATTATTTAAGTGGAGATTTCTACTGGGAGTGCAAACAACAGTATGACCAACATGATTAATATCCATACCTGATCCACTGGCGGTATGAACTTGATCATTGCCAATGTATTTGTCCCTCACGTAAGCTTCTCAAGCTCGCTTGTGATGTGATCAATGGCGCCGGTGTCAGTGGACCAGTTTGTGTCAACTCCATAAGAGGTGGTTGCAGCACTAGCACTCCTTTCTTCTCCTATGAAAGAGGTGTCAAACCTTTTCCAGCACTTGATGACGGTGTGACCAATTTTTCCACACAGCTGGCATACTGGTTTGGTGTTGTTGTTGTTGTTGTTTCCCCTAGGATCACCACGGCCACGGCCATAACCGTGTCCATCTCGACCACCGTGCCCTCCACGCGACATAGAATTGACAGAGGACTGCGAGCCACCCTGAAGGAGCTCCATGCGCATCTCGAAGCCTATCATCTGCACATAAAGTTCACTTACCGATATGGGTTCCATTTTGAAACGGACGACACAAGCGGGTTGTAGTCGATGTCCAACCCAACGAGAATGTAGGAGACAAGTTCTTCATCATCAAGGGGCTTTCCTGTGGATGCCATCTCTTCCGCAAGGCTCTTCATCTTTCCCACATATTCAGCAACAGTCATGTTGCCCTTTTGTGTAGAGGACAGCGCCATGCATGTGTTTATCACCCGCGCACAGGACCGAGAAGCAAAAATTCCTTCAATGGCAGTCCATACATCAGACGCCTTGGTCAGAGTGGCAACCTGAATTAGCATCTCACGTGAAAGTGAAGTCAACAAGTAGCTCAGAACCTATTGTTCTTGCACCATCCACTGATCATACGCCGGGTTGGACACCTTCTCAGTGTCCTTTTCACCCTTGGTGACGATGATCATCCTGGGCGGCGCCACGTCCATGTCATCAAGGAAGCCGTCCATTTGTGCGCCTCGCAGGGTAGCAAGCACCTGGGCCTTCCATAGAACATGGTTGGACTTTATTAGCTTCTCAGTCATAGTTTGGCCAAGGAGAGATGGCTGGGGTGAGTTGGAGGAAGATGAAGCCATGAGAGCAGGAGAAAGATCGATTTTTGGTGGAGGGATAGGCTCTTATACCATGAAAATATTTTGTGAAGTGTTGAACCCTTTTGTCTCGGGTCGCACATGTATTATAGAGGGCAAAAACTGCCTTTGCCATGGCATATACAGAAGGAGATTACAAACACTGATTAGTTCCCAAGTTTAGCTATTCCATCTATAGTTAACCATTCTATCTATAAGACAAACATTCTATTCTATAGCAGAATACATTGGCAAGAGATATACAGCTTCTATATTTAATAGGAGATACAAGGGATCGCAACCATGTCAGCATCACTAGGGGACGGAGGCAGCGGCTAGTGATCCCAAAAATGGAACACGGCTAGCATGTTGACCTCGAGGGTGGAATCACCTTGTGATGAGGTGCCCAATGCGATTCCACCCACGACGACTGATGGGGACACAATGGAGCTGGTGGTCTACAAGGCTCCGAGTCTAGCCTACCGAGTTCATAGTGCTATGGAACACATTTTGACTCAGAGAGAGAGGACAAACACTCACCGGTTGGGGAGATCGATGGGATGGCTTGCGGTAGTAGATCTCAAGCCTAGAGAAGACAAGGACAATTCGAGCGACGTGCTGTGAATATATGAATTTAAGCGAGGGAAAAAAGTGAAAGGGAAGTGGAATATATTTTGACAAAGATGAAATTTGGATTGACTCACTGAAGCGGAAGATCGAGTAGGTTGCATCTCTGCCGAACTTGGAGAAGACGACAATGGCACGACTGTTCTGAGCAGCCCAGTGAGCGAGAGGAGGAGGGAGTGTGGGAAAATCCAAGATGGCAAGATGTCCAACATATTTCACACCTTGTGGTGGTAGTGTGTCACTGATGTCGTCGTGCAAAGCTACATTCTACCTTGCATTGTCCCAAGCCATGCCGTGGCCACCCTCGTGGGCACTATGCTATCCATGTCTTCTCTTCTCACTGATGCTAAGCTCCCAGCCATGCTCCCTTGGGCGCCGCCCCTATAGCTCCCCTCATCTCTCCCTCTCACTCGATTTAGGGGAGAAAGCCATGTGGACTTTTTCTGTCTGGTGCCGGCGGAGGAGTTGCACTTTTCCTAGGCGACAGGTCTGTGTGTGGAGAGTGCGGCTAATCATCATCATCGTCTTTGTCGTCCTCATCGTCCAGCCAAATATAATCAAGCTCTTGCGCCACGCGAGGAAGCCATGCACGTTTTCTCCAAGTTTGTTTTTTCCGTCCTCGCTAGGAATCGCTACCTCCATTTTTGCGATATTGTCGGACTACACTGTCTACTTCGACCCTGGTGAATCCCAGCGGTATTGGGCGGCAGTGCAGAACCTGCGAGGAGCCGCATGGCCAAGCCCTGCCATCAGCCACCTTGATGTAATGCCATGTGCGGACAAATGCAACTTGCACGGTGTCAGTTTTGTGATGTCATCCACTGGAAAATGGAGTCCATGCTCTTCCGGAATCCCTGTGGACGCGCAGCTGCTCCTACGAACACCGTGACTGAAGTTCCAAGGGCTGTCATCAGGTGGCGGTTGTGAGCTGAGAGCTTTCTGTACTGCTTGCTCCACAACTTTGTCTAGCTCCGCTCTATGTTGCGCTAACGCTCTTGCCACACCATCTTGTATTTGACGGTCCAGTTGATCTTCTCTTATTCTTTTCGGCCGCTTGTACAACGATGCGCCAGCTGGGAAGCCTTCTTTCCAGGCACCAAATCAACTCCTAAGTGCGCCAGATGCTCCTTGTTACCAGGCAGCGGTCATTTCGTCATTCTCCTTTGTGGCTGAAAAAGCCTTGGGAAGACGCGACGTGAGCATATGATATTTTCCGCGACACTTCCTGGGTTCTATCGCTCCTGAAGCTCAAGCTGCCATCTTTCGAGACAGAAGCCCCCCTCCCAAGCAATCAGTGCTTCGATCGTTCACTCAACTCGGCCGTCGCAGGAATGACGCCCCTGCGGGTTAGCTCTTCTTCGCACCTATCCCATGCAGGTATTTTCTTCACATAGCCATCAATGCCTAGTGTGTGAGGGTACATATTCTTATCCGCGTTAGCCTTGTTCTTCTGACTCACTATCTAGGCTTCTTCAGAATTCTTGTACGCCACAAAGTCCTTCCAAAATTCCCTTATCTTTGGATACATGTTAAAATTTGGTGTTTCATTCTTCTTCACATAGTTCTTATTCAGCATCGTCTTCCAATTCTTCCACAATGTGCACATGATACTTAGTGCACGTTTCTTTGCAACCAACTCGGACCCTTAGGGAAACTGGAATACTTCTTTTAGCTTATCCCATAGCAAGTCCTTCAGGTCATCGGGAACCACCCACTGATCACCTCGGCGGCCGGTCCATGATCTATAGCTGATGGGCACATTATCCCTAGCAAGTACTCCGCAGTTTGTCTGTCAGATAAATTTAACGCTGACGCGGGTATATCAGGTTCCCCGACTGCCGAGAACCCGACTATATTGTGAACACCCTTAGGCATCTTGCTCGGACCACGGCCTGCGCGCCGCCTTTGTTCATCAGACGTTTGAGCCTGCAATTGGATCTTGTTATTAGTCGTCTGACCCTACAATATTTTGGGAATCACAACGTACTAATACTTTACCTCGCCCATGGCAGTGGCGTCAGTTTGGTCCATGGCAGTGGCGCCAGGTTGCTTCATATCAATATCCTGTAGGTTCAGGTAGTACCTTGGGCTACCCGTTCCTACTTCGTCTATATTCGAGGGCCGAACTCCCTCTAGCACTTGTCCCTGATTCGAGGCCATTCCTAGCAATCAGAAATTTCAAATTAACACACATACACATACTTATGAATTCAAACGAGGCCATTCCTAGCAATTAGAAATTTCAAATTAACACACATACCATACTTATGAATTCAAACGAGGCCATTCCTAGCAATCAGAAATGTTATTGGGTTAATTATATTGCATTCATTTATGGTTGCTACATGACATCAAACTTATGAATTCAAACGATGGTAATTTTGTTAGAGTTGAGAGGAAATCAAGTGATGTTGTTCTTTAGAATATATTTGCTTAATAAAAAATAATGAATCATTCTTATTCCACACTAAAATGATTTTCAAAAAATAAGCCCCTACAAGTTCAAGAAGCATGGCTGCCAGGAGAGCGTCCGGTACACTGAGAGGCGGAGCCACGAGGTGACATGCTTGCTTGACATGGAATGATTGCTTTGCAAATGCGTCTTGAACTTGCAGGGGCTTATTTTTTGAAAATCATTTTAGTGTGGAATAAGAATGATTCATTATTTTTTATTAAGAATATATTGTAAAAATATATGAATTTTTCATATTATTTTTACAGCTTGTTTTGGATTGTGATATATATGTGTCACTTTTTATACACATACATCTTTATACATATACATCTTTCAAGGTCACATATATATATTTTTAAACACATACATTTTTGGTCAACAAAATATACATACACATATCACAAAATATACATACACATATCACAAAATATACATACACATATCACATTCTTTCTCGCCAACAGAATATTATTAATATGGCAATAGAAAACTAGATCCATTCAAGAACACATACAAATATTTAAAAGACACATGCATTTTCCTTATCATGGATCTGCAGCAAGTGAGTAATACCACACACACATGAAAGTGGTCCGAATCCAAGCAATAACCAAATATGAATCGATTCCTCACACGTGCGTTAGACTTAGAGGTGACACTCATACTCCACTTAAGTGTATGCTCACTGTCACCCAAAAGTCACCCGGAAAACCTCTCGTGGGCACCCGGAAATATGAATCGATTCCTTACATGTGCGTTGGACTTAGAGGTGACACCCATACTCCACTTAAGTGTATGCTCACTGTCACCCAAAAGTCCCGTGCACGAAGTATTGACTAAATGACACTCACTCAAACAAATATGAGCCACATAGTCGCACCGTACACACTTACACGTCCATGAGAGTTTCGATTCCATTCCGAATATCCATACCGGAATTGAAACCAACACATCTAAGCATAGCACTTGCCGTCCATCTCAAAACCTTGGTATCGGCGTATCGCCCACACTCGCCAAGGGAAGCGTGAGCAATAGCCAAAGAACAACGACCGCCCAAGATTATGCGTTAGGTAGTTGAAGACAATTCTAGTACCCGGATATGTGTCTAGTGCTAGTTCACAAGATCAACGCCTAGCACCCACATATCCCACACTCGAGATGAATCCTAACACATACACATGAAACTAAGTAGTTGTCACAGTATAAACATAAACTACAACTATTGCAACTACTTACTATTACAAGTAGTGGCCAACCGACCAAATATTACAAGTCCAAAGTATAATGCAGCGGAAATAATACACATACACTTATCTTTACAAAACAAATATTTACAACACATGTATACATCTTTCAAGAACATATACAAAGCACCAAATTGAAGTTTACTTTTGGCTGCAATATAAATAATCATAGAGCAAAATGATCAAAACAACACGTGATTCCATACTGATTCATAATAACAGATTGCATCATATAGAATGAACGCAGTATCAGTGATATCAACAAGGGCAGAAAAATGAACAAGGCAACTAGCATAAAGCTCAACTTGTTTATTTTGAGTGTTCTCAGATGTCGGGTTGCCCAAAGGCCTTCCTCGCCACAAGGGACGAGTAATAGACTAATTTGTGACAACATTCATTATGATGATTAAAAAGCAGAAAAGTTCTTAAATATATAACTGAAGATTATATGAGTGCATATGAGAATTGCCGCACAAGCACATATGCCTAGAACATTAGATTCTGTTAATTGTAAGTAAAATTGTTGCTAACAATACACGTTCTTTTGGAATATAACACTTCATCTTTACACAATAGCACAATATCATAGCTAAGAGGAAATTAATAGCCTGATAACAATATCCTCTCCATATTAACGCTGATTGAATGCAAACATGACTATATAAGAATTGTGACAAATCAAACCT
Source organism: Guadua angustifolia (assembly GCA_036346375.1). Taxonomy (NCBI): domain Eukaryota; kingdom Viridiplantae; phylum Streptophyta; class Magnoliopsida; order Poales; family Poaceae; genus Guadua; species Guadua angustifolia. The sequence continues at coordinate 21,004 of JAYEVE010000948.1, forward strand.
CACAGCAAGACTTGTCGTGAGAACATGTGATGAATGCATTCAAAACTTGTTCTATGACAAACATGGCAGTCAAACAATTTCAAAGCTCAAATACTTTCCAAAAATCAGGGGAGGGTAAGCCTTAAAGTTGAATTGTTCTCTGCTTATTAAGTTTTTCTGGAATTCTGCTCTTTAAAGAAAAGCTTTCAATGGTTATAATTAGAAATCCTTAATCAGATATAAAAATATCCGCCAATACATTTATATTAACAAAAGATACTAAAAGCAACAACTAAATTTACATATCAGTTCTTACACCTAACTACAACCCACCCATACTCAAATCCTTAATCCTTGTTTATATTTTCTAAGGTATTCTCATTACCATTCGAAAAACTAAAACATAGCCATACTACATGATATATATCGAAAGGGCAACTTGAGCAGTGGCATACATCGAATTAACCCAACCAAAAACTACCTTTTTTACTATGAAGCATTAACATTGCCAATCAAGCATGCAGTTTTTCGAATACAAAAGATGTAGATTGCCCATGTAAAAAAGAACAGATTGTCACAAATTAGTTGTCACAAATTGTCTATTTCAATCCCAAATCCTCACTGAACACTATCTCACATCCCACATGCTAGGTCCCCAAGCCAAACGAATTGGCTGGCCCCTTAGCATTCATCTGCACATTCACATGAAGCATCACTGTAACCCTAAGTGCATTTCATTTGCTAGAGCATTTCATTCCATCAGACAAAGCTACCAAATTGTAATAACGAAGAAAATACAGAAATCGCTCATTTCATTCCATCTTGTGCGGCCTTCTACCTTCGGCGGCAGCGGCGGCGGACGGAGGCGATGGCAGCGGTCACAGATGGCTGAGGCAGCAGGGATGGACGAGGTGGGGAGCCGAGGTGGTGGCCGGAGGCGAGCGAGGCGACGCGGCCCGAGTCGAGGCGGCGAGCAAGGCGACACAGCCCGAGTCGAGGCAGCGGCAGGGAGCTCTGACACGAGTTCACAGCGGCGGTCCGAGGCGCGGCGGCGGGGAGCTTCGAGGGTTGTAAAAGTGAGAGGAGGGCGCGGGCTAGGGTTAGGGTAACTGAGAGGAAGGCGTGGCGTTTGATTTTATAGGGGTGGACTGTCACTGCCGGTTGGTCACAACAACTAGCAGTGATAGTATATCACTACCGGGCCATAAATATAACCGGCAGTGATACTTTTTATCACTGCCGGCCCACTCCACAAACCGGCAATAATAGTAGAATATTACTGCCGGTTGGAGATACACCCGGCAGTGATAGTTATTATCACTGCCGGTTCATACAAGAAACCGGCAGTGATAATCCATATCACTGTCGGTTACATGAAGAACCGGCAGTGATAAGCTGGTCTCTGGCCAAATAATTGAAACTTTCAATTTATTTCAATTGAAACTTTCAATTTATTTCATTTCAACGGCTGAGTACTTTGAGATTTTTGAAATCCTAGCAAATTTGATCCAAATTCTCTAAATTTTTTTGGAGGCATACTATAGGACATCTAATATTTTATTTAAATATTTCCCCAAATTTTTATTAGGTTCTAAAATTATAAAAATCAGATTGCTAACTATTTTAATAGTTTTAATATTTCAAAAATCAAATAATGCTTGCAAATTGAACACAAATGCAGTCAAATTCACACAATTCAAGTGCGATCAAAATCACAAAAATCCAAATGCAAAGTTGATATGCTAGTCTCCCAGCCAATTAAGTGAAACTTTCAATTTGATCAAAAGAAAGCATAACCTCAATTTCCATTATTGCATATATTACATTAATTGTTACATATGAGAAAATAAACATGTCGTTCATACAAAAGAAAGCATACAGTTAATTACTACAACTAAGCTACGATTCGACCTTCGTTATGATCGCGGCGTATGTACGTAGCTTCGTCACTCTCTTCCATGGTACTTAGGTCAACGTCCTCTCCAAAAGGGGGAAGCTCATCGAATTGGTTGTACTCTTCCTCATCGACAACATTCTCAACTCCGACAATCCTTCCTTTTCCTTGAATAACCACGTGGCGCTCCTTATTAGCCGGGTCAGTTACAAAGAAGATTTGTGTAACAGAATTAGCAAGTACGAATGGTTCTTCTCTGTATCCGACGAGTTTGAGGTCCATGGTACTGATACCATACTTGTCGATATTCACGCCCCCTGGAAGTCTGACCCATTAGCACCGAAAGAAAGGGACCTTCAAAGGTCCATAGTCAAGCTCCCAAATCTCTTCTATGAATCTGTAGCAGGTTTGCCTATTTCCATTGCTACCATAGGCATCTATATGGATACTGCTATTTTGATTGGTGCTCTTTTTATCTTGCGCTCTTGTATAAAATGTAAAACCATTTATGTCGTATCCTCGGAATGTTCGAATTGTAGTTGACGGTCCCTGAGCCAACACTTTCAACTGAGTGCAGTCTATCTCTGTACGCATCATGTGTCTACGCAACCAATCGCCGAAGTTATCTCTGTGCTCTCTCGCAAGCCAAACCTCTGACCTCCCTGGGTTTGTTTTGGATAGCACGTTCTTGTGCATGTTGACATACGGGGCCACCACAACTAATTATCCAAAAACTGTGAAATGTGCTTGTGTAAATGAAGCTAGATTGCTTGTACGTACTGATTTCTCGCATAGTGTCCCTTTCCCCTGTAGCTTTCCCTCATGCCGAGATACAGGCACACCAATCAGTTTAAGATCCATATAATCGACGCAGAACTCAATGACCTCCTCAGTTCCCCAGCCATCGGCAATGCAGCCTTCCGGTCGATTTGATTCTGAACATATTTCTTTATAACCCCCATGAATCTCTCGAAAGGGTACATCTGATGTAGAAATATGGGACCAAGAATCCGTATCTCTTTCACAATGTGAACAATGAGATGGACCATAATATCAAAAAAAAGGAGGGAAACACATCTCAAGCCTGCACAAAGTGTGGACCACGTCTTTCTGCAACTTATCTAGTTTTAATAGATCGATGGCGTTCTATTAAATCGCGTTGAAGAATGAACACAACTTGATAATTGGGTCTCGAACTTTCTCTGGCAAAAACCCCCCTAATTGCAATTGGAAGCATCTGTGTCATCATCACATGGCAATCGTGAGACTTCATACCAATTAACTTTAAGTCTTTCATTGAGACTAGTCTCTTTATGTTAGCAGAGTAACCAGACGGAACTTTGACTCCGTGCAAGCATTCGCAAACGCTAATTTTCTCTTTCTTGCTCAAAAGTGTAGCAGGCTGCGGTAAGTTACTTTTTGCCTGTATCCATTTCTTCATGATGTAGCTCCTTCCTCAGTTTCATATCTTCGAGGTCCATCCTTGCTTGAAGTGTATCTTTCGTTTTGCCAGGTATGTCCAGTAAGATACCAAGCAAGCTATCATACACGTTCTTCTCTATGTGCATGACGTCGATTGCGTGTCGAACTTCCAGGTGCTGCTAATAAGGTAGGATCCAAAATACTGATTTCTTTTTCCACAAAGGAGCCTTATCCCGGGAAGTCGGAATAGATGTACTGCCGGCTCCCTTTCCGTGAATAATTGTAAGATCCTTTACAGCGACAAATATCTGTTTCCCAGTGTGATTCTTCGGAGCTAAGCAGTCTCCTTTGTCCCGTCAAAAGCTCTCTTATTATTGCGGTATGGGTGATCCTTGCAGAGGAACCTACAATACCGCATGTAAGCCATTTTTGACAGCTTCTTGACCACCGGCTAGTCAGATCATTCAAGCAATCGGACGCATCCGTTGAAGCCTTTTGTTGTCTAGCCCGACAGGTTGCCAAGAGCAGGATAATCATTAATGGTTACGAACAATAATGCCGGTAGGATAAAGTTTTCTCCTTTATACTCATCACATACCTGTGCACCATCGTTCCACAATATTAGAAGATCTTCAACCAATGGTTTGAGGTACACATCGATATCATTGCCAGGTTTCCTGGGCCCTTGGATCAATAGTGGCATCATAATGTACTTTCACTTCATGCAAAGCCAAGGAGGAAGGTTGTAGATGCATAAAGTCACCAGCCAAGTGCTGTGACGACTACTCATGTTGCCAAAAGGATTCATCCCATCCGAACTCAACCCGAACCTTATATTCCTCACATCATATGCAAAGTGCTTCTTATATTTTCTGTCGATGTTCCTCCATTGCACAGAATCAGCAGGGTGTCTGAGCATTCCATCCTTCTTACGCTCTTCGGCGTGCCATCGTAGCAATTGGGCATGCCTTTTGTTCGCAAACAAACGTTTTAGACGGGGGATTATAGGGAAATACCACACCACCTTACGGGGACACCTCTTCTTCTTACGCCTCACCTCGACATTTTTGTTTTCGATATCGTTGTCGTTGCCCTTATACCGCTTTGCTTTGCAAACAACACAGGCATCCATGTCTGCAAACTCATTGCGATACAATATGCAATCGTTTGGACATGCGTGTATTCTTTGTACTTCCAGTCCCAACGGGCAGACAACCTGCTTGGCCTGGTACGTAGTTGAAGGCAACACATTACCCTCTGGAAGCAAGTCCCCCAAGAGACATAACAGCTCAGTAAAGCTCTTATCGGACCAACCATTGCTTGCCTTCAACTGCAGTAGTGAAAGCATGGTATGCAGCTTTTTGTGCTCCTCCTGCGATCCGGGTACAATGGCGTTGTAGAGTCCTCTACCATCTGTTGGAACTTTTGAAACTCCCTTTCACTCGTGAAGTCCCCTCCCCATCATGACATTTGATCTAGATCATCTTCGTGGATATCAACGAACGATCTTCCACCGTAGTCATATCGTTGTCTCCGTCATCTTCATCAATGTGTTGCCCTTCATGTACAAATCATCTTCATCAATGTGTAGCCCTTCATGTACAATATCATCTTCATCAATGTGTTGCCCTTCATGTACCATATCATCTTCACCGTGCTCGGTCCAACAGGTATAGCCAGCCTTGAAATCCCTTCGAAGCAAGTGTGCACGTATCGACTCTATGTTAGAAAACAACTTCTCATTTTTGCAATCAACGCATGGACAACACATATAGTCCACCAGGTTTCTCGATTTGTGTGTGTTGCAGCGATTCGTAAAATAAGTCACACCATTAAAAACTACGACCATGACGGTCGTGTCATACATCCACCTTCGGTCCATCGTAGTTAATTATATCAAACTACATTTCAAAGATATCAACAAACGATACCAAAATAATTTATTCTTTACAGTAGTCATGCAATGCTAATTAATTAAAACGATAAACATATTATAAGCACATAATTGCAAATAACAATATAATTGTAAATGATTAGTTTTACAAATACATCTAGCAATTTTGCCTATACATATTAAAATACATCAAACCTTTTTCACTATTTAAATATCCATCTAGCATTTTTTAATTATTTAGAAGATTTCTTCATTTCATTTTGTTATGTAGCGCTATTAAATTAAATTAATCTACAACAAACAAGCATATAATTGAATATAAGGATATATTTCTAAATAATTATGTATCTTGCAACTTTCATTATTGCAAAATCCATCTACCATTTTTCATTATTTAAATGTTCAACTAGCAATTCTCACTATTTATACTTCATCTAGCAATTTTTACTATTTAAAAATCCATATAACAAATTTTCATTAATTAAAGTAATTACAATTATGCATAATTGTACATCTAGCAATTTTCATTACTTAAACATCCACTACATCACTAAAATGGATAAGAATTATAATTTATTCAATAATTTAGCTAGATCTTAATTTGAGCACTACCGACCTAAAATGTTCACACTGTACAATCAGCAATTATCAACATCTATAGAAATATGTAAAGTAAAATTTTATGACAAATATAACATAGACCAAGTCAGTAACCTCGAAAAATTTTAATACAATTTTTCAGCAGCAACTCGCCAAGATAATAACTACCGAGCAAAATAGAGCTCCTCTTTGTTCTGCTCAGTCAGAGAAGATGTCGACTTGAAGAAAAATATGAAAAAAAATACTAACACAATTTTTCGGCAGCACCTCACCAAGAAAAATACAACCGAGCAAAGAGCTCATCTCTTCTGCTCGGTCGGGGAAAGGCGTCGGTCAAGCAGAGCTATATAAATAGCTTATCACTGCCGGCTCTGTGAAGAACCGGCAGTGATAAAGTCATATTACATGGGAAAAAATAGCTTATCACTGCCGGCTCTGCGCAGAACCGGCAGTGATAAGGTCATATTACGCGGGAAAATTGGGATGCGCGGGAAAATACATATCACTACCGGTTAAATAGAAGAACCGGCAGTAAAAGTTCAATACCACTGCCGATTATAAATTAAACTGGCAGTAATATATCACTACCGGTTTTGGGTATAAACCGGCAATGATAGTTAGTTATCATTGCCGGTTGGTAATACAAACCGGCAGTGATATGTCAAACCCTTCCAACTGTCGCGCCAACCGTCGCTTGCGTTCTCGCCCGCGCTTGCCCATTCCTCCGCCGCCAACCGTATGCTTCACATTCCTCGCCAAGCTGTTGCCCTTCCCATTCGCCTCTATATAATGCCCATTCCTTGTCTCAAGCACCACTCCTCACAATCCACTACTGCTGCAAGAATAGCCCCCCAAGAAGCGAGCACGTATTGGGCAAAGCCCCGCTCCATCGCCAGAGAAGGAGGAGAAGAAGGAGGAGAAGGAGGAGGAGGCGGCGGAGGAGGAGGAAGAGGCAAAGGAGGAGGAGGAGGGCGACGATGACGACAGCGACGGCAGCGAGGTCCTGCGGCGTTGGGGCAAAACCAACTCCGCCACTGAATCGGATTCGGAGGAGGAGGACGACGAGCACCGCCGCAATTCCGATCGGTCATCAGGCGGTAGCTCCGACGAGGAGGAGGAGGACGACGACGACTTTTGGATATAAGGTTTAGCGCCATTTTGGGTTTCAAACGGTTAATAGTCGTTGGTCGTTATATTTGTATATATAATTAGGACTAAATATGTAATAATGGACGGTATAAGTAATTATGTTTTGTAAATGTTCTGTGTTTTAACTAATACATATCCCACAAATTACAAATTTTGTAAATGTTCTGTGTGAGATAAATTACAAATTTTTAATATGTTCTATTTTTTAACTAATTATGCTTTGACATGTTCTGTGCGAGATAAATTACAATTTTTCTTATGTTCTGTATCGAACTAATTATGGGGAACAGTAATATCACTGCCAGTTCTAGAGTAAAACCGGCAGTGAAAATGGTCTTATCACTGCGGGAAATTTATACTATTCTTATCATTGCCGATTGAAGTTAGAATCGGTAGTGATAATATTATCACTGCTAGTTGAATTTAGAACCGGCAGTGATAATATTATCACTGCCGGCTCGGACCTACCCGGCAATGATGGGGGTCGTGGATGAGATAGTCTGTAGTAGTGATGGTGGCCGTCCCGGCGTCTTGCACGTAGCTCCGGCCCTGGATGGGATTCCTGGGGCATAGGACGCAGTGCACTTGCGTGCCGTGGAAGTAGAGTAGCTCTCCGTGTCCTCGTCGTGCATGGCCATCAGCCTCGCGCTGCTCGGGTGGAGCTCCAAGTCGATCGTGCCACCTCCGGTGGTGCCAACACCTAGACCCCGATGTGGACGCTACGTGCGCAGACCTTCTGACCTGAGGAGGAAGTACCAAGGCAAGCACGGCCTCGTGTGTTTTTTTATGTTGATCCGATCCCAACAGATGCATGGTGAATATTTACTATATAAAAGTGTCTGAGATTGCCGGCCAACCAGGGCCTCCACGTCACCCTTTTTGCATACACCCCCTCGGCAAGTTTCAAAATTTTGCTCGGCTCCTCCCACCGACACGATGGCTGGTAGCCGGTCATGGTCTACGCAGCACCGGAGGCTTCCATCTTTCCTGATTCCAATCGCTTCTGGAGTATCGTCGCTCCTCTCCTCAAGCCCGCAGCCAGCAGCTCCCGCGCCTCCTCACGCCCGTGGCCACCGCCCCTGCCATCGCTCGTGCGCTCCGCCGCCCCCATCGCGCTCCTCTTTGTCTTTGTCGCCCTCGCCACCTCCAATGCCGCTGTTATACTACCGTATATAAAGTCTGGAGTTTTCCTCGCCTCTCCGGGCATCCACGTCGCCTTCGGCGTGGCGTGGACGCGCGCTCGCCCGGCGAGTCGCTCGTGTGAACAGCGAATCGGTCCGCTGTGCATACGGTTGGCTCAGCGTTGAGCCACGTTGTAGTGACCCCCATTTTTACATAAATGCAAAAATGGAAATCTCATGTGCACACAGTACTAGTCCCTGGATCAGTAGCTAGTACGCACATTTACAACAATTGATATTGTGGAAGTCGCGTGACTAGGAGTCTAGCTGGCGGGCCAAATTGACCGACCCATGAAGGTGGACCGAGCCCACCTGGCAAAGAGAAGGGGGTTCTGGAAGGTGCCGGACGCGTGCGGAGAAAGGAAGAGCGGAACATGAGCGCCGAGAATAGGTGGGTGGCAATGCACCTCTGCAACAGCGGCGCTCTGCATAGTCTTGTGTTTTGTCGGATGCTACAGGCGGTCTTCCTGCTATCTCCAACCACTTCCGCCGATTCAGCCGCCTGCTGCGCCAAAGAACTCCCGGCCGTGCGGGGATGCCACGGCAGTGTATATATAGAGAGAGAACCCTGTACAGAGAGGAGAGAGTCTCTTGTAATCAAGAACACCGATACACTCACAACAACAACGGAAGCGGGACTAGGGTATTATCTCCATTGAGAGGCGAACACAGGTAAAAACTCTCTAGTGTTACGCTTTACCATCGGGCTTAGATCTTCCGCCTTCCCCCCTCCCTCTTCTTCATTGTCGGTAATAACCATCGCGAGACGCCTTCATGAGTCTTCCGATCGAAGACGATCGGATGACACCACGTGACGGCAAGATGCGCGGACCGCAAAGGCGGATCGCCAACGTCGTGCGGTGCGGGAAGAACGCGCCAAGTCCCTCCAGCATCGGGGGCGCAACGTCAACGAAGAGTTCCTACAGGCGAAGAGGGGAGATCAGTTGATCTTTCACATGCTGCAGCAGAACATCGTCGCCTCCAAAACGCTGCTTGACACCCTTGGGCCGATTCTTGGTCCAGACAGTCCCGCAGCCCCGATCGTGGCTCAAGTGAAAGCCATGGTGACGACGGCGGCAGTTCAGCAAAACTAAGAGGCACCCGCGGAGAAGACGCACTCCCGTATCCGCGCGGCTACTCAGACTGGCAGCAGTCGGACTGCGCAAAGTTGACCCAGAGGCAGTCGGCTGGAGCTCCATCGGGGCGAAGACGCCCGCCGGAGTCTCAATCGAGATCTCCGCGTCGATCTTACCGCTAGACGCCGTGATCGAGAGGAAGGGGTGAGGCGCCGGCGGGAGGGCAATCTGGCCGGCATTAGTTACGACGCCGGCGATCGCGGCGGCGGCGTGAGGATCACGCCGACCGCGGAACCACGGCCGCCGGCCGAGAGTGACAACGGAACGCGGGATGGGACCCTCGCGGCCGGTCGCCTCGGCCTTGGTGTGGGCCTATTGGCGGGGTTGGCTTTCACACCGGCCGCCGAGTGGTGTGGCCCGGCGGCTTCAACCTAGGGGCATTGTCAAGTTCGATGGCGAGAGATCCGGCGTGGGCGCAAGTGTACGCCCTCGCGGTCAAAGCGGCGGGGGCGACCAGAATGTGATGGCCAACTACCTGCCGGTCACGCTCGCTCCCTCGGCAGAAGCTTGGCTCATGGGACTCCCAGTGGGTTCTATAGATTCCTGGGGTGATCTCTGTGAGCATTTTATCTCGAACTTACAGGGCACTTTCGAAAGACCTGGGACGGCGTGGGACCTGTACCAGCTTCACCAGAAGAAGAATGAGTCTCTGCGAGAGTTCATTCGGCGTTTCATGTAGAAGAAGAATACTGTTCGTGATGTTTCCAAGGCGGTCGTCATAGCTGCCTTCCAGAAGGGAGTCATCGACCCTGACTTAATCAAGAAAATGTCTCGAAGACCGCCGACTACCGTCAGGGAGATGTTCGCTTTGGCTGATCGCTATGCCACGGCCTCGGACGCCCTGGCAGAGCGCCAGGAGGACCGCCCGCGGCAGAAGGACAAGAAGGACCACGCCGAGTCCTCCAAACCAAAGGACAGGAAGCGCGGACCCGGAGAACTGGTCGCGGCAGCCGAACACGCTCGTCTGCGAGGTCCGCGAGGTGGCGGCTACGACGAAGTAATGGACGCCATATGTCCTTTCCACCCTGTGGGAGGCACCGCGACCAGGATCGCTACACTCAAGAGGTTTGCAGAGAGCCGCAACAGAGCGAGGGGGCAAAAGCGAGGGAGAAGAAGCAAGACGCCCGAGGAAGATGGAGGCAACTACCGGTGACCGGCGAGCTCAACTACATATTTGGGGGCTCGGCGGCATCTGAGTCAAGCGAAGCAAAGCTTACCGCTCGGAGATCAATGCGATAACGCCGGCCACGCCCCGATACTTGAGGTGGTCCGAGATCCCGATCACGTTCGATCGTTCGGATCACCCCGATTACGTTCCCTTCCCGGGAAGGTATCCTCTTGTCCCGGACCCCGTCGTACGCGGCGTCAGGCTCAAGAGGGTACTGGTCGACGGGGGAAGCGGGCTCAACGTCCTCTTCTCCAAGACCTTTGATGATATGAAGATTCCGCGCTCCAAGCTGAAGCGGGGATCGTCACCATTCCACGGGGTGATCCCGGGGACGTCGACAGTGCCGCTTGGGCAAATCACGCTCCCAGTGACGTTTGGAGCCAAGGAGAACTACCGGACAGAGTACTTGAACTTCGAGGTGGCTAATTTCGAGACGGCATACCATGCCATCTTGGGATGGCCGGGGTTGGCCAGGTTCATGGCTATTCCACATTACACATACCTCGCGCTCAAGATGCCGGGGCCAAGCGGCGTCATTACCGTCTGAGGGGATGTCAAACAATCCTTCACGTGCGACAGGGAAAGCTGCGACTGGCGAAACCTTTGGTGGCATCGGCCGAGGTGAGAGGATCGCAAAGACAGCCCTCCCGCAAGGCGAAGACGATGTTCCGACCACGAAGCAGGCTAGGTCCAGCATGAAGCCCGATGAGGGAGTCAAGCGTGTGATCCTCGACCCGTCCAACTCGGCGCAAACTGCCCTGATTGGGACTGGGCTCGATCCCAAATAGGAAGAAGCGCTAAATCACTTTTCTTGAACAAGCAGGACATCTTCGCTGAAACCGTCCGATATGCCCGGTGTCCCTAGGGAGGTGATCGAGCACTCACTCAATGTGGACAGTAAAGCTAAACTCGTCAAGCAGCGGCTCAGGCGGTTTGCGCAAGACCGCCACGACGCCATCAGAGAGGAGATCACCAAGCTTCTGGCGGCTAAATTCATAAAAGAAGTTTATCACCCCGACTGGTTGGCGAATCCGGTCCTTGTACGCAAGAAAAATAAAAGTTGGCGCATGTGTGTTGATTACACAGATCTCAACAAGGCGTGCCCAAAGGACCCCTTTGGTTTGCCTCGCATAGACCAAGTGGTAGACTCCACCGCTGGGTGTGAACTCCTGAGCTTCTTGGATGCATACTCAGGGTATCACCAAATCCGGTTAAAGGAAGAAGACTGCATCAAGACGTCCTTCATCATGCCATTCGGCGCGTATTGCTATGTCACGATGCCGTTCGGGTTGAAAAACGCTAGCGCGACTTACCAACGCGCCATTCAGCGGTGCTTTCACGCCCAACTCGGATGCAACGTGGAAGCATACGTAGACGATGTCGTGGTCAAGACCCAAGTGAAGGAAGACCTCACCGCCGACCGAGCCGAGACGTTCGAGAGCTTACGAGCCTTCCGGATGAAGCTTAACCCGGAAAAGTGTGTCTTCGGGGCTCCCTCCGGAAAACTGCTCGGATTCATCATATCCTACCGTGGCATTGAAGCAAATCCCGAGAAAATCAACACCATCCTCAAGATGAAGCCGCCAACTTGCCAAAAAGACGTCCAAAAGCTCACGGGTTGTATGGTGGCACTCGGCCGGTTCATCTCCCGCTTAGGCAGTCGGGGAATGCCGTTCTTCAAACTCTTGAAGAAGCAAGACAACTTTCAATGGACCCCTGAAGCACAACAAGCCTTCGAAGACCTAAAGTCGCTCCTGACCACTCCTCCGGTTTTGGTCGCGTCGGCACCGGAAGAGCCGCTCCTGCTTTACATAGCGGCCACGACCCACGTGGGTGTGGCGATTGTGGTGGAAAGAGAGGAGGCGGGGCACTTGCGAGAGGGTTCAACGTCCGGTTTGCCGTCGATGAAGCATTGGGCGAGTCTAGGCGGTACCCTCAAGTGCGAAACTTACATGCGCTGATCTGCTCACCTCTCGGAAGCTCAAGCATTATTTTCAAGAACATCCGTCTCGGTGGTGACATCTTTTCCGATTGAAATCTTGCTGTCGTGAGTCCATTGGCGAGAATCGCCAAATGGGCGGTCGAGCTCGGAGCATTTGAAATCTCCTTCAAGCCGGACGGCCATCAAATCTTAGCGTGGCCGACTTCGTCACCGAGTGGATTGAGGCGAAGAGGCCGCGGTAGTGGAGGACCTCGATTACTGGACAATGTACTTCGACGGTTCCCTCACGTTGAATGGTGCGGGGGCGGGCGTCGTGCTGATCTCTCCGACGGGAGAAAACCTCAAATATGTCCTCCAACTCCACTTTCCGGCGTCGAATAACGCCGCCGAGTCTGGCGCTCATACATGGGCCGCGCCATATCGCTTCGGTATCCGCGATTGGCGGTTCATGAGGACTCCTCGGTAATCAATCAAGTGCAAAAAAGTGGTCGTGCGTGGATGATGCGGCATGACGTCTTGCGCCAGAGGTCGCATAACCGGAAGACAAGTTCGACGGACTCGAGCTCACCCATGTGCTTCGTCGGGACAACGAGACAGCAGACGAGCTCGCCAGGCTAGGCTCCAGTCGGGCCCTGGTTCCGGCCGGGGTCTTCGTAGAGGAACTTCACAAGCCGACTGCTGGCCTGCCATGGAGTCAGCCAACCGGGAGAAGCCGGCCAGCGGAGGTCTTGGTCGTTAATCCGTGGACAAAGCCCTACCTGGATTACCTCCTGAGAGATGAGCTCCCCGAAGATCGCGTGCAGGTCGAGTGCATCGCACGGCGAAGCAAAAGCTACGCGGTGGTCGGGGAGGAGCTTTTTCGGAAGAGCGCTTCCGGGATCTTAAGGCGATGCATATCGGAGCAAGAAGGAAGGGATCTCCTTAAAGAGATTCACTCTGGGATTTGTGGACACCACGCGGCATCCAATACTCTGGTCGGCAAAGCCTACCGGCAAGGATTCTTTTGGCCGACTGCTGTCACAGACGCAGAGGATATCGTACGCGCGTGTGAAGGCTGTCAGTTTTTTGCCCGGCAAATTCACATACCGGCGCAGGAGCTGCAGACCATCCCGATCACCTGGCCATTCGCGGTCTGGGGGCTTGACATTGTCGGGCCACTAAAGAAGACCCAGGGTGGGTTCGCTTTCCTCTTCGTCGCTATCGACAAATTCACCAAATGGATCGAGGCCAAGCCGGTTGCAACTATCACCGCGGTTAAAGCCAGAGAGTTCTTTCAAGAAATTGTCGTTAGATTCGGCGTGCCGAATAGAATCATCACCGACAACGGCGCCCAATTTAGAAGTGAAGAATTCCAAGACTGGTGCGAGGCCCTCGGGATCAAGATCTGCTTCGCCTCTATGGGGCATCCACGGAGCAACGGACAGGTCGAGCAAGCCAATGGCATGGTGCTACAAGGCCTGAAAGCCAGAATATTCGACCGTCTCAAGCCGTATCTTGTGTGGTGGTTAAAAATTGCCTTGATACTGGGGGTGAGAACTACCCAGCGAGACTCTACCGGCGATCACCTTTTTCTGGTATACGGTTCGAGGCGGTCCTACCCATCGAACTAGCATTCGGATCCCAGCGGTCCGGAACTCAGAGAAGCCGAGTCGAGAAGAAAGCCGATGGAGGACCTCGACAAAATTTGGAAGAGGCTAGGGGCGTCGCATCCATCGATCGGCTAAATACCTCTAAGGTCTCGACGCTACCACGCCAAAACATCCGGTAGGGCTTTCTCTAAAGGAGATCTGGTTCTTAGAAAGAACCAGAAAATCGAGCATAAGCTCTCCCCGGGATGGGAAGGTCCTTACATCGTCGACGAAGTAGTGCGCCCAGGGGCTTATCGACTCAAACGCGAAGACGGCGTCGCACTCGGCAACACCTGGAACATAGAATAGCTACGTCGCTTTTACACTTAAAATACGTATTCCACTGTATCGTTGTAATCTTAGTCGCTTTTGACTTCCTACTCACCTGATCCTCAAGTGAGCAGTAAGTCGGGGGCTACCAATCACCTGATAATGTCTGAAGGCAAACGTTTACCCCCTGCTTTTATGACTAAAACTCGCTGCCTTTTTCTTCTCGGCAATCTTGACTAAACTCAAAAACCATTAACCTTAAGTAGCAAATTCCGAACGATGGGGCGTAGCTGCTTGAGTACATGTCTAACGATTAGCCATACACTCGGGGGCTACGCCAGTTGTGCGGAATATCCAAACAAAAAAACATTGCACATAGTGATAAAGCCAGGAGGCCATAGTTCATATATATAATATATGTCACCATAAGATCGAACATTATGCCCGATCGCATGTTTTTTCCTACAAAAGTCCCTCCTAAAAACATCCAAACCTACGCAGCATGGCGGGCTCGGGCCAAAGCCCTCGCAAGGGTGTCGGCGACCTCGACAAGGGCCGGAACAACCTCGAGGAAGACCTCCAAGGCGGCAGCGTCGCGGGCGGCGGCCTCCTCCTCCGCCGCCAGCTCTACAAGGATGAGGTTGTAGTCCGCCCAGAGCTCCTCCTCGGTGACCTCCGGGGCGGGATCGTCATCCCCAAAGCTGAAGATCGTGGCGGGGAGGCCGGGCAACCGCCATCGGGAGTGACGAGCTTGCGAAGATGCCATCGGAAGAGAGAGGAAGAGAAGGCGAAAACAAGAAGAATGGGCGATCGCCGTGGTGAGCGTAGCGCCTTAAATACAAGCCGAAGGCAAAGCAGGTTCACCGTACCATTACGGGAAGTTGGAACGCCTCTGACGACGCATGGGCACCGAGGCAGTGATTAAAACCCACTGGCGTCGGGGGGCTGAACGAGGCGCCAGCAACGCATGACGCAAGAAAAAATCCTCTCGAGCACGGTGAGGCCACTCATGGCCAACAGTAACAGCGTCAGGAGAAAAATAATAATTACAAGTCCAAGTCAGCATTTGTCAAGGGTCCAATTCTAAATTCTCCACCAAAGAGGAGGCCACGCTCCGGACTTCTTCAAAAAGGGCAGCGGCTTGATCATCGTCGACGGTACAGGCGAAGCCCTCCTTAATGACCTCTAGCTCCACCCCGGGATAGAGTGACTTCACGATAGCTAACACTTGGCTGGCGCTTGTCGTCGACGTCTCCTGGATATGGGCCCTGAGCCTTTCAGGACCCACCGACAGCAACGAAAGAGCCTCGTCATCGCCATTTAGTTCGGCTCCTCCGGGGCTCAGGAACTCGGCCATCCCTTTGATGGAGTCACGAAACTTGCCGTGAAGCTCATGAGCAGCCCTCACCTCCCTCTTAAGGGCGTCGACACGCTCTTGCGACTCCTTCTTGACCCTTTGCACACCCCGGGATCGTCGTAGAAACATTCTTGACGCAAGGGAGCGGCCGAGTGAGGAGATAAGCACCTTCCAGTTCTGCAGATGTCGGGCGTTGTCGGCTAGGGCGGGCTTCGAGTCCTTCGGCGGGCTGGATCATTCACGATGAATGCTCTCCGCTCCGCGCCCGACTGAGTTGTTGGCCTGCATCCGAGACTCGGAGTCTTGCAACGCCTGGGCCTGATCGCGGAAGCCTGAAACCAGAGGCGAAGTCGGGGGACAATGAGGAACCAGCCGGCAAACAAGAAGGCAAAGAAAGCACCCACCTTGGATCGCCTCGGTCAGAGCTTGGACTTGGGTCTAAAGCTCCAGCCGCTTAGCCTCGCCCTCGCGCCGGACACGCTCCAAATTGGCTTCGTACTCCTCGTACTCCCTCACCTTGGGAAGTATTTCCTTGAGGAGCGCGTCCCTCTCCTCGGAGCGTTCTCCCAGTGCCTGGAAGAACACCGGAAAAATGAGGAATGTATGCCGCTCACTGTAAGCATAAGGAAAGGACGATAGCTCACCTGGACAAGCTTGGCGCCCCTGATAGCGTTCAGGTAAAGCTCCTCTCTCAGCTTCTCGTCCCCCTCACTGAAAGCCTTCCATTTGTCCTCATGGCAAAAGAAGATCCGGGGGGAGGGTTGAGAACTGGATGCGGTCGGGGGCTGTCGGGGGATCTCCTCCACGGGTGGCGAGGGGTTGATATCGGTCGGCTCGGCAACCCCCGCTGGAGGCGGAGTAGTTGCCCTGGAATCATCGGACTCGGGGGGCACTGGCAGGCCAGCATCAGCTCGCCCCGACGCAGAATCGCCACCGCCAGACTCCGGGTTCGGCGGCGGAATGTTTTCTCCTTCGCCCACTCCGCCGGGGAGTGTGGCAGGAGGGGCCTTCAGGGGGATTCCCACCCTTGGCGCCCTGATCGTCAAGAACAGCTTAAGCACGTGACGAGGAAAGAGGAGCAAAGGGGAAAAGGAGAAACTAACCTGTTCGACCTCCTTATCTTCGCTTTCGGCTCTTTCCGAGTGGTTGAACCGCTCGGGGACAGGTCCGAGGCCGCTCGGGTTCTAGGTGGTCGAGAGGCCGACTTCTTGATGTATGCACCCAATGGCTTCCGGGTGGACGGACCCGCGGAGGGGCGTAGCGGCGACGGCCCCCGCTCGGCGACTCCCTCGGAGGCAGGCTCCTTCCTCTTGGCGCTCGGCTCCTCCGCCGTGGATTAGGCGGGGCGTTTTGCTGTGACACCCTGGCAGGAAGAGGCGCAGGCGAGCGGAGGATCTGAGGAAAAGGCCACCCGGTCCTGCGACAAACCGAGGGAGTGAACCCAGTTAGCGGTCAGACGGCGAAACGACGGAGAAACCGCTACGAGGGCATAGCGCTCACCGCAGGAGGCGGATTCGTCAAGCAAAAGGCGCTCGGAGTGTGGGGCGGGAGGATTGTGACGTCCGGGGCCAGGAGGTCGCTCATCCGGATCACGAGTAACTCCCGATCGATAGCCTCGGCAACCTCCCGCGTCGGGTCATCCTCTCGGTACTCGTACCCCAAGAATATCCGCTCCTTAATGGGCTGCACCCGGCGAACGGCAAAGTTGGAGAGGATCCCTACGCCAGTCAGTCCCGCCTCTTTCAAACCGGAGATCAGGGCGAGGAGTTCGTTCACCTGCCCTATCTCGTGCTCGGGAGGGACCGCGGTCCAAGAAGGGGACACTCTTGGGGGCTCTCCGGAGAAGGACGGAAGGCAAGGATCGAGGTTGGCACAATAGAACCACTCGCGGTGCCACCCCTTGTTTGAGGTCCTGAAAGGGATGGCGAAATAGATCTTCCTCGCCCCGTCCCTCAGCTGAAAGCCGGCGCCCCCAACCGCCTTAGGCGAGCTCCTGCTCGGAAAAGGCTTGAGAAGGAAAAGGTGGCGGAAAAGGTTGAAATCAGGCGAATCCCAAGCTCGCCTCAGATGGATGAAGACGGCGATGTGAAGGATGGAATTGGGATTCAGTGAACCAATTCGACTCAGTAGTAGGAAAGGAGTCATGGAATAAACCGCCGGCGGAAGCCCAAATCCGTTGAAAGAAGGATTCAGGCAGCGATTTCCTCGCGGCGAGGGTGGGGTAGAACTCACCGCAGCCGCAGGCGGCGTTGATCGAGGTCGCCGGCATCACCCCATGGTGACCATCGCATCCAAATCGCCTCGTCGGCGTGGAAGGACCCAATCGTGGGCGGGGGCACGGCAGGTCCTCTGAGGCGGATTCGCCATTTCTGGGGCGACATTGGCGACACAAGGAGCGTAGGCGGCGATGGCTAACCTAATGTCGGAGCTCGCGGGGAGGATGATGGGTTTACGAGACGAAGAGGCGA
The DNA here is from genome assembly GCA_036346375.1 of Guadua angustifolia. Lineage (NCBI taxonomy): Eukaryota > Viridiplantae > Streptophyta > Magnoliopsida > Poales > Poaceae > Guadua > Guadua angustifolia. The sequence goes on from JAYEVE010000948.1 coordinate 39,092, forward strand.
GGCGTGAAGCGCGAAGAAGGGTTAATCTGGTGCAGCCACAGGGACTATAAAGGCGACAATTCCGCGGAGGTAGGGCCGTCGCTACCAAGTTTGACCGGTAGCGACTTCGCCGGTTGGCCTCCCCATAGCGCCCGTGCGGTCAGATATCTTTGGATACCGCGAGACGGAATCAAATATTGAGGGGACCCAAATCCAATGCGATCGTCAGACATGCGCCGACCGCCAGTACATGTCTGGGTACCACTCGACCAAGAGCCAAATGGTGGCGCGCTCCATGACGAGCCACGCTATGCCCCGGCATGACCGGGTGTAGGCGTCATCAGACCCAAATCCAAGGTACGCTCCATGATGAGCCGACTGCCGTACATGTACGGGTACCACTCGGCCAAGAGCCAAATGGTGGCGTGCTCCATGACGAGCCACGCTATGCCCCTGCATGACCGGGTGTAGGCGTCATCAGACCCAAATCCAAGGTACGCTCCATTATGAGCCGACTGCCGTACATGTACGGGTACCACTCGGCCAAGAGCCAAATGGTAGCGCGCTCCATGACGAGCCACGCTATGCCCCGGCATGACCGGGTGTAGGCGCCATCAGACCCAAATCCAAGGTACGCTCCATGATGAGCCGACTGCCGTACATGTACGGGTACCACTCGGCCAAGAGCCAAATGGTGGCGTGCTCCATGTCGAGCCACGCTGTGCTCCGGCATGACCGGGTGCAGGCGTCATCATACCAAACCAGGGAGCGTTCGATGAAGCTGTCGAGGAAATTGAGTCCATCGCGACCTCCCCATCGACACACCCAACGGCGAGAAATAGCCGCTGCGGGCAAAGGGCAAACCCGCATAGGATGGCTCGGTCTCGAAGCACTCGGGGGCTACTGTGGAAGTCACGTGACCAGGAGTCTAGCTGGCGGGCCAAATTGACCGGCCCATGAAGGTGGACCGAGCCCACCTGGCAAAGAGAAGGGGGTTCTGGAAGGTGCCGGACGCGTGCGGAGAAAGGAAGAGCGGGAACCGCGGGCGCCAGGAGCAGGTGGGTGGCAGCTGCACCTCTGCAACGAGCGGCGCTGCTCTGCATGGTACTGTGTTTTGTCGGATGCTACAGGACGGTCTTCCCTGCTATCTCCAACCACTTCCGCCGTTACGTAGCCTCTCTGCGCCAAACAACTCCCCACCGTGCGGGGATGCCTGGCGGTGTATAGAGAGAGAGAGAAACCTGTACAGAGAGGAGAGAGTCTCTTGTAATCAAGAACACCGATACACTCACAACAACAACAGCGGGACTAGGGTATTATCTCCATTGGAGAGCCCGAACCTGGGTAAAAACTCTCTAGTGTTCTGCTTTACCATCGGGCTTAGATCTTCCGCCTTCCCCCACTCCCTCTTCTTCATTGTCGGTAATAACCATCGACAGATATCACATCCATACTCTTTATTACAAATAATAAGGGTAATTTACACAGTAAGATCTTACAATACTGAGTAATGCAGCATAAAGAACCAAGAGTCTTGTAGTGTGCCCATCCAATCCCTCAGGCAACTGACAAGGCATAATCCCTAGAAAAACTCGTTAACATTTCCGAATCCTGCATCAATTATGTTTCATCGAGCTAATCTGATCCTTCACCTAAAAGCCACGAATAAGCAAGGGTGAGTACTTACGTACTCAGCAAGACTTTTGCAAAACCTACAATATATGCAAGCCATTTCAAAGGAAAGGCTTCTACGGTTAATTTGCATAAAGCCAATTTAAATTGTAAAACAAGTAGTAATTGCAAAACGGAATTTATGTAAAAGCAATTTAATATGAAAATAACATAATGTAAGTACGAATAAGTAAAATCACGAACCTGGGTATCTTGACCATATCCATGAACCAATTTCTACCAACACCCGGTAGAATCCAAATCAATTTCTACCAACACCCGGTAGAATCCAAAGTAACTTCTACCAACACCCGGTAGAATCCAAAGTTTTATGAAAATAAAAACAGCTAACTATGTGATGACTTTACCAAGTGCCCATAACCGCGGGCGCGGCTAATCGATTAGTTTTTACTCTGCAGAGTTGTACAACTTTACCCACAAGAAATGATCATCTCTTTGCGCAGCGCTATTAGCACACTTTCTTTGGTGTGCCGCAGAGAGATCAAAACATAACCATTACATTATTTAATCCTAACTTTGCACCAGCTCAATAATGTTAATCCCTTACTATGATGGCAGGAACATACACCCAAGACATGACAGTAAACCCCGTCATTCACATTACAACACAGCGATAAACCCCACCATTCACACATGAGCGATAAACCCCGCCTACATATTCCTCCTCATAGTAAGGCATACATCACTGTCTCCAGCCTACCAATGTGCAAAGCTAGTTTTAAGGAACTTAATAGGTTAAGACTGTCCCATACCAGTACTTGTGATTGTACGGTTTTCTTGGCCTGAAAACAACCCATAGTTCGGTCCTTAATCCGATACGGGCAATAATCTCCCCCTACACTACGTGCAAATCCATGCACCTTCGGCTATTGCCAATAATTGCCCGCATCAAAATAATAGTTTTATTTTCATTTTTAACCAAAATACCAATAACCATCATCATGTCTCAATATTTTCAAGTTTCATCTGATCAATGATCTCAATTGATTTATCCCAAGTCTAAAGCATGGCTAAGCATGATTACTAACCATCGCATATACCCAAATTGATATCAGATATTGTCTAACCATAATTCTAGGGTTATTAAGGTTCACATGTCAACACTAAGGGAATTTCATAAGACAGAGGTATATCTACTAGTACCCACAAAGTAGCATAGTTTAATGAATATACGCATGCAATAAAAACATTTAATGGAAACATTTGCAAAACTGGGATCAACATGATAAAAGGGGGTGCTTGCCTTGCTTAGTTGCTGTTTACGACGAAGTCGTAGTCGCAGTCGACGTTGTCAATGACGAGATTAATAACGTCGGGTTCTACACGTCGCGAATGAAAAACACAACAAATAACAGGATTTCAATAAGGACAAAAAGAAATCAGATGGAAATCCAAATACAAATAAATCGTAGAAAGCGGGCATGATTTAAAGTTGGATTCTTATTTATAACGGTGTCATGCTAGGGTTTATTTGTACTTTTTAAATTCAAATATAACATCAACTGAGTTTGAATATTAAATATTTTTGCACAAATGAGTTTATTATGGATTCAGAGGCATATGAAAATTTATTTTATGATTTTAGCATTTATATTTTCCATATGTACAATAATGCTCATAATAGTGAGTTCACATCATCTTAAATTTAAATAATTGTTACGTAATATAAAAATTCAATATTTTTGTATATTTGAATTCATCTTGATCTTATCATCATATAAAAATTTATTTTATTGTTTTATGACTTATTGGCCACAGATTTAATATGAAGAACATAATGAGGTTATAATCAAAGTTTAATTCAAATATTTATTCGTAGTTCAAAAATTAAATATTTTTGCATATTTAGATTCTTTCTGATTTTATATGAATATAAAAATTTATTTCATTGAATTTTAATTAAAATTGCAAAAGATATTTAAGATTGAATTTTATTCGGAACTGAAAATGCATTGGAAATAGAAACACGTTTTCATAGTGCAGAAAGCGTATTTGCCGAGTGAATTAACGTTGCTTGCTCTGGCTGACAAGGGTGGCCCGCGCGGCAATGAGGCAAAACAGGGGCACGGCTAAGGGATGGCGGCGACGGCGCCCCGGCGGTCTTCCAGCGAAGGCGAGGACACCATGAGAAAGAGCGCGGCGAGGTGATTCCGATGGTGGGACCAATTTGGCGGAAGAGTTACCAGAGAAGTGCACGCCCGAGCCCTAAGCGGCGACTCTAATGGCGGACAGTGGAGGGGAAGAACCACAGCGGTTGAGCTGGAATGGGTTCCGGCTTTAGCATCAAGGCGACATGGGGATTCTATTTTCGGGCTTATCTCGGCCGGAGAAATACCGAGCTGAGCTGCCCACGTCGGCCGGCCATGAAGATGATGGGCTCACGGTTGCGGCGGCATTTCACAAAAGAAGTTCCAGAGATTGTTGAGGGGTTTTACTTTTCTTAGCTTGGTGATGCTCTAGTCAAAGCTAATTAGAAAATGGTTGAGTGGATCGGCTGTAATTGAGTTTGAGCCGAGCTCCAGAGCTCTCAGTAATGGCGGATTGGAGTAGGCTTTTGGGCGTTTCGGCTGAGGAAAGAAGAAGGGAAGTGAGGGGAAGGCTTAGGGACGAATGGAGTGGCTCATGTTGGTTCCTGGAAGCTTGGTCGTGCTGGGTTTTTATAGCGGAGCTGAGTCGTTTCGGGATTGATTTCGGTGGATGAAGAATGGCAAGGCGGTGCTGAGATCTTTGCCGATTTGTTGCCGTGGCAAGGATATCCAATGGAGAATGACTGCCGTGGCAACTTGGCAGGAGAGGCATCAAGCGACTTCGCAACTTGCTGTCCAGGTCGTGCCGTGGCAAGGATTGGGCAGGGAGGAAAAGAACGGGGAGTTGCGGCACAGGTGAGACAAACCAGAGAGGCGGCTGGTCGTGGAGAAGCGGGAAGCTGTGCGAGAGATTTCGGCTGAGACAGTGTGAATCCAGGGTGATGATCAACGTAGCATCGTCTTGGCGGTGAGTGGCGATGTTTTCTTGATTCGGTCGGCACAAGAGACAGCAGAGAGCAAGAGAGCAGAAGAAAAGAGAAGACGCTAGAGAGGGGGTTGACGTGGGGATCAAGGGTCCACCAGGCAGTCACACGAGTGAGGGGAGTCGGCAGGGACAGCTGGCTTGCCTGGTCCCACATGTAAGTGAATGAAGAAGACAATTCAAGGAAACTCTCTGGACAGACCTAGGTACGTTCATTGGATTAAGCCATCAAACCGACTCAAGATTTTATACTAATTTTTCCAAAGGTTGGTCAGGTGCAGATGAAGGTCCAGGTGAAATTTTAGATGAAAACTAATTGTAGATATTTTATTAAAATTATGGCAATACAATATTTGAATTTCTAGTTATTCTATTTCAGATTTATTAAAGTATGCAAATGATTTTATTTATTTTTGAAATTTTGTTTTTCAAATTTATTTGAGCTAATAATGATTCTGTAAAATTTTCAGAGTTTTATATTAGATATTTAATTTCTAAAAATTCTGACATTGAACTTTCCAGATTTATTTACTTTCTATTTTTGAATTTACAAAAGCTTCAAATGTAAATTTTTATTTATAATATTTTTACCAGAGATAGATAATGACCTTATGTCGGTATGGTAAAAATATCAGCTCGAGATAAGATTTGGATGCTGCTATAAAAATCTGACATGGTTTAAATCAGCTTTCTTATTTCAGGATTGTTTCATGTTTTTCTTTTTATTTTAATTATCCTGATTATCTCAATCATCATGATTTAGTTATGGATATATTTTGAGAGCTCTGAAATTTTAATACTATTTTTATTGATATTTTTTTTTACCATTTGACCATTTCAATATGTTTAGCTTTTCTTGCAAATGCAAAAGCTCAAGGAATTCAATCATGCAAGAAGATTCAGGAAATTCAAACCAAGTTCACATTTCAAACTCATTTTGATATTTCATTTGTTTTGATAATAATGATTTTAAGTTTTGAAATCTTCCTTTTCATTAAGTTTGAAATGGAAGAAATGAAATAAGAATATTGTTTAAAATAAAAATCTTGATTTCAATTACACTTTTAATTCATTTCCAGTTTTAAATATACAAATTTAATTTTTATTTATTTTTGAATTTATAGGGCTGTTACACACGTCGCCCGCGTGGCTCAGCCGCTTGCCTACCTCAAGTATTTTGTCCAGGTTGGTTGGCCCTAAGACACCATAGCGCGGCTGGTAAGAGCGCTTGCTATGCATTGGGAAGTCGTGCGATCGAGTCCTGGTGAGCGTTTTTTTTTGCCACGGTCACACCTATCACTCCCCTCGCCCACATACGTCGCCTGACGACCACCCCTCACCTCCGCTAGCGCGCATCGTCGGGGGTTGAGTCCTAGCGAGAGCTTTTTTTTTTTGGCCACGGTTGTGTCTCTTGCTCGGGAGATTTCAGAATATGACATCTTTAAAATTCACATTTCAGGATTTGACACTCTGATCTATAATTATTGATTCAGATGACCCTATATGTCATACACACAACCAAAGAGACACACCAATTGAGTGTCCTATTCTAAAATATTTCCAGTACGTGTGCCTGTCTATCGCCGACGCCCTGAAGGCCCCCGGCACCTGGGTCTTCCTCTTCGCCGCCGTCTCCGAGACCGGCGCCACCGTCCGCAGCCGCGGCACTGGTGAGCCTCCCCACTCTCATTCCTCCCCCCGCCCACTTGCGGTTCCCCTTGTAGCTACGACCGACGCCTCGCGCCGCCGCCCCGCTCCAACTTGTCACGCCGCCGCGCCTGCCCTGCAAGAGCTAGAAGCGCCAGGGAGGGATATGAGGGTGAAGAGGCGCTCCAGGCACCGTAAGGTGCTCAGGTTCTACGCCACCTGCTTCGGCTTCTGCGAGCTCTACAAGGTGCTCGTTGACGGCACCTTCGCCCACCTCCTCCTCCACCGCCTCCTCCCGCCGACGAAGCCGCCCTCTTCACTTCCAAGTGCGTCCTCGCTGAGCTCAGGCGCCTCGGCAAGTCCCACGCTGAGGCCTTCGACGCAGCACGGCTGCTCGCCACCGCCAGGTCGGGAGCCCCCTCTGGGCCTCTTCTCTTCTCCACGCTGCGCCTTCTCTCTTCTTGTTTAATTTGCGGCTTCAAGGTTAACCATCGCTTGATATCAACTATGATTGCTGCTGTTAATTTCACCGTACCAAAAACCAAAGAAAAACCCCAACGTTGGACAATTTATCGATATCACAGAACCAAATTACTTTGTTCTCGCATTTCATTGCGTAACCAGAGAAGTTGATTTGTTTTTGGGCTATCTGAAACCTTGATGCAATTTGAAATATAGATCGCTGGAGGCCTCATCTTCCCCCTGTTTTCCCTATAACTTTGACACCGGTTATAGCCTCCTATTACATGCACCTTAACTTTCTCTCGGTAATCAATCCAAATGTCCACCATTTGATAATGGTGGAGTTTGCATTAGTTTTGTGCCATTCCCTAGGTATGAAATTTCATTCTCAACTTGGGAAAGTTGGATTTAGATGAAATTGGTTCTATCGCTTTGACTGCATGCATGCTGCACTACTCTATTCAGCAAGGATTTTTTTCATACCTTATGGCTTGATGAGCTTGAGGATGAGTCGCTGAGTGTTTGTTCCCTTGGGATTTTGTTGGTGTGTTAAGGTGTGAGCATGACAAGGTGGTCAGTGCAGTGGATTGTATTCTATCACTGATAGGTGATAAGAATCCAGAACACTATTTCGTTGCCACCCAGGATGCTGATCTTTGGGCAAAGTTACGGGAGGTACGAAGATTTGCTACTATGTTTTGTCCACATTCTTTTTTTAGTTTTTTTATCTCCTTAATTCTATTGCCAAAAGCATCTGTACAGAGATATAATACAAGCAACATAGATCATAGCATCTACCTCTATAGAAAATGACAAGATAAATTGCACCATGTTATCTTCAGATATTCATGTGAGATGAGCTCTGCTATGCTAGCAAAGATTGTAGTGGAAAGCGGTGGTGATCAGTGGAGTGTTGAGGACTCCAATTTGGATGATGTAAAATTTGATCACAAGTGTGTTTCTGAACCAGTTCGTGCGAGTGATCGTTATTCGCAAACTGGGTTGCAAATGATGTGGAAACAGGAAGTTCTAAAGTGACCTTGTGGTCATTTTGCTGTGAAATTAGAGTTGAAATATTCAGTTTGTCACATTCTATGCCATTTCTAAAAACCATAACTTAGCACCTACATTGTTTTTGTGTGCTTGTTGTGCCTACAAGTAGAATCAGTAACGGAACACGGGAATTATTACTTGCATGATCTCGCCCACATGCATGTCATTACAGAAATCGAAATATGTACATATTGCTTTGCTTCATACTACATGATCCATGCTTACTGATCAAGAGTTCTTTTTCCAACTGCAGGATATACTGTTCTATGCTCTTGACCTCTGCCAGACTGCTCGAAGCACCCAGTAAAACTAGCAACTGAGTAATGTTTTTCTTCTTGATTGCAGTTATGATAGTTATGTCGGTGGTCTCAACTGTTCACTCCTACAAAATAGCCATTATAGAGGTCAAAGAAAACTAGAATGTTTTAATTCTTTATACAAAATTCCTACTCTCGGAAGAACATAAATTACAAAGCTGTTTGATGCATAGTCATGCAGAAGAAAAGGCCATAAAGAATTTACTCATTCATGCTTGTCGGTGGTCTCAACTGTTCACTCCTACAAAATAGCCATTATAGAGGTCAAAGAAAACTAGAATGTTTTAATTCTTTATACAAAATTCCTACTCTCGGAAGAACATAAATTACAAAGCTGTTTGATGCATAGTCATGCAGAAGAAAAGGCCATAAAGAATTTACTCATTCATGCTTGTGGAAGGAGATTGTCCAGCAATTTTATAAGGCTATGTTACTGTTTCCCATTATATGCATGTAAATTGCCTTCTGAAGAATACCAGTTTTGTCTGATTTTTCTCTTCCACGCATGACTGATATAATGTTAGTTTCTCCAGTTCATAGCTTTGGAATGAATTCCTTTTGGTTTACTTTTGTGTCACCTTTTTTAGCATTATGTAGAGGACTTTTGTGATTTTCTTAGTTTGTGACTTCGCTGGTTATGTGTTTACAGGTAGTGTTAATTAGAGGGAACCTTACAAAACTGTATGGGATCTGAACAGCAATGATCGAGAGCAGCACGGATGCTTAGTCGGATTGACCTCGACTCAGGAATCAGCCAGAAACTGAATTTTGTATCCCCAAATATGTGAACGTAATCTTCTATGAGTCATGGGAGTTCTGGCCATTCTTTCAAAATCAAGATGCTTTACAACACGAACGAATTATCCAGCTGCATCCAGATTGCACGGCTCTATTTGTAGATTACCGTTCTTTGGCTATTATTATCATCATTGCATAGTGTCGATTGGACTAATGTAGATCTCCTGTTGTAAGATGCCGATGCAATGACCACGGAAGCTTTTTTTAACAGAGCTTTGTTTCTAGTCACAACCAGCAACCACGAAATTCTAGACTTACAGTACAAGGTTTGTTGGTGTCGAAACAGTTGAACAGTTATTTTGGCTACTTTAAAAACAAACTGTTTACTTCGCCTTTCTGTTTTGTATTGTTTCAAGGTCTGTTATGCAACAATTTTGGATCTAAAACAAAGATTTCTTGGAAGCCGTACTTCGATATTATGGTATCTCTCAGATTAAACAATGCCAAATTGGAGATGGGTAAGGCTTTGTCCATTCAGTTTCATATTTTTCCCCTTTTCCAATCTGTTTATCGGCTATTCTTACCTCTTAAAAAATCTGTCTTGTATGGTCATCTGTTGTCTTGCTGGTGAGATGATGCCTATTTTCTATCTCTACACCCTTCTTGCAATATTTCAAGATTTCACATACTGCATGCACTTTAGTTGCCCTACTTGCTAGCCATGTTTTATATATTACATGTTGATTATGTGCGATTTAAGCAGATTGTACTTGCAGCTGATGCTACTTCCTTATTTTCTTCTAAAAAAACCTTATGGACAACACGCTCGTGTTCTTGCTACATTGTACAAGGTTGCTTACTGATTAAAAGTTCTTGTTCCAACTGCAACGTATACTGTTCTATGGTCTTGACCTTTGCCAGACTTGCTGAAAGCATCCAGTAAAACTATCAACTGAGTAATGTTGTTCCTCTTGATTTCAATTATGATAATTATTTCAGTGGTCTCAGCTGTTCGCTCCTACGTAAGAGCCATTATAAAGGTCAAAGAAAACTGGAATGTTTTAATTCTTTACACTAAATTCCTACTCTCAGAAGAACATAAATTATAGAGTTGTTTGATGCATAATAATGCAGAAGAAAAGGCCATAAAGAATTTATGCATTCATGCTTGTGGAAGGAAATTGTCCAGTGATTTTATGCGTCAATGCTACTGCTTCCCATTACCTGCATGTAAATTGCCTTCTAAGTCTTTACCCTCATATATTAGCGCAGATTTTCAATGTTTATATTTCACCAATCTTCTAAAAGAATTCACTATAATTTATTCTGAATTAAACAACTGGGTTTGATCTCTTAGCGAGAGTCTGCTCTCCATATACGGTATCTTATTTAGTTAGGTCACTATTTTGCAGCCACAGGCTAAATTCCTCCAAATTTAAGGTAAGGTTCAGTTGCTTTAACAAAGTAATAATAACACTGTTTCGTGACCGTTCTACGTAAGAATCTCTTCTAGGTTTCAAATTGCTACCATCCAATGGTCAGCTTGAATAGAAGTAACAAATCGTTAAGCTTGGTATTTGTGTCGATGTGAAGCCTGCCACTAGTTTTCAAGTTAGTCTTCATACTATCCACATCTCACATTTTTATCCAGCTGCTCATATCTATTCGCAGTGATATTCTTCCATGCCTGCTGTTTTGGTGAGCACAGTCGGCGCAGATGCAAACTTTTGGTTATTATCAATATTGGTAGTATATGTTGGCGACACCCTAAAGGAGACCCTACCATTATTAGAACAGTCTCTTGGTGTAAAAATGTTTGCTATAAAAAGGAGACCTGCTTGGTCTGACAGCTAAATGTTTGCCAAATGAAATCTATGTAGATTTGGCTTAGCTTCAGAATCTTCAGTTTTTTAGTGCTTGTGACTGCGCAAACACATAACGCATTTAGCCTTTTCTTTATACAGAAATCTTTTACGATTGCCACACAAGAAAAAAGAACAAAAGATAAACTTGTTCAATATAGCCTACAAGTAATATTGCTGCTAGGGTTTCTGGCTGTGATTAGTTTCACTTGTTGCCGTGGCTGTGTAGCCTGCTGAATGCTGTTTCACCTGTGCATATTGAAGTTACAGTCAAAACAAAGAGAAGGATACTCTACATGATGATGTGGATGAACTTGTTGAAAAAGATGCGACTATAAGAGCAAGCTTTTATTTATTATTCCATATAACAATATGAGTACATATACATGATTCAAAAATGGCCATACTGACATAATTGAGAAGATGAGACAAATTATGTAGACTATGGCACTCATGAGAAGAATCATATCTACTATGGCAGTTTGGAAATATTTATGAATGATTGCTCTCAGATTTTGGGTATATTTGAAGGTTATAAACCTTCAACTACAATCACAAATTGGCAAAACAATCAATCTAGTAAATAAGGCCTCAAATCCTTACCACCTTATCATGCACAATAAGAATTGACAACAGGATTCACTACTGTTCAAGCCTTAAATAATGGATCAAGTTCAGAACAGAATGTATCAGATCAGCATATATGCAACATAATACACCAACCGAATCAGCAATGTCAATCTGTAACTAGTTCTAAGCATGTAACAATTGAATCAGCTGAAAGATAATCAATCGCAGATGATAGCAATATTAATTCAATTCTGATTAGCAGGCTAAATCAGTTACTGCAATAGATCAGAGAGCTAGCCGAGCCAAAATGTTACTACTGGAACAAAAAGACTAATCACAGAAGAACATATATGTACTGAACAGCGACTTCAGGCTTTCAGTGAGTGAATCAAATCAATACTTCTAAGCATGCAAGTCTACCAATTTAAGGCCTTATTTACAGGATAAATTGTCTATATCATGGATAACCCTAGAATCATCACAGAGCAATACCAAACCTTCAGCCAGCAAAACCAAGTGCAATATCGAAGATACTCACAGAGAGAACAGCACTCAAAGCTGTTCAAGAAGAGCAGGCTAGGCACGATAAAAATCGCTGTCCCAGAAATCCAATTGCCGCCGCTAGTGCCGCGGTGAAACCGCCTGGATTCGAGATACAAAGCCCTTCCGAACTTGTGACACACCAAGAACGGAGACAAGCCTCAAATACAGCCGCACAAGATAATACCCCTTTCTGATTTTCGGATTCAAGAACAGAGATCAATCGCTGAACCAAGACGCAAGGACGCTTAGATCAGACCAAGCACTAGGACTCCTGGCACCACAGTCAAGTGCAAAATCGTAGCACAGATGAGCTCGGGTTAAAATACAACACCCTAGAGCTCACAGTACTGAATCAAGCACAAAAGCCCAGTGCAAGGAATGCTCAAATCAGATCTCCTTGATCCCAGGAATAATCCCTGAACCTCACTGCACGCCGGTGATCCACCAGCCAGCCACAAACCGAAAATCCAGAGAGAACACACAGGAGGAATCAAGACTGAAAATCTTATGTGACCTCTTCTGGAAGAAGAACTCCAGCTTGAAGAAATAGAGGAGAGGAGACCATCATCCTGCAGCGCACAAGCTCTACCACCAACGGCCTCCACGGACCGGCGAGATCTTGGAGGTTGTTGAGCCAAGCTGCATTCCTCATTTTCGAGATGAGGACCGAGTCCTCTCCCGATAAGGACCAAGCCCTCCGCCTCCCAGCTCCTGCTTTCTTCAGCCCTAGTGGGCCAGCCTCCAGCCAAAAGTAAAAGGCCAGCCCACGCTATTTCTCCAGAAACAAAATTCCACCCAATATCACAACAATCCCCACCAAATTTCGAAGATGGAGAAATTATCTTGTTTGATATACAGTTGTTTGACAATGAGTACCTTTCGGGTTTGAACCCAATGTCTAGTTCCAAGTAATCTAACTCTGCACAGACGAAGGAGGACAAAACCTTGATCCTACGCCTTGGTGTGAGAGACGTCATACTAGCAACACTCTGTACAAGGCAGCTTTTATTTTAGCTCTCGGGTTAGGACTTTCCGGTCATGTCCTAGTATCTTTATTCATGAGTATCTTCTGAAAGTATACCCAACCTTCCATTAATCGCGACCTCACGATTATACTCATATAGGTGAGTTCTCCAAGGAGTCCTGTAGGACAACTCCTATTGCCATACGACATTGAACTCATTAAGAGCTTAAAGCTCAACCTTCCATACGTAAAACCTTCGCAGCCTAATGGAACCCTTTAGATGTGCTCATTTGACCACACAGTTTGTTTTCCTAGAGCCTAGTTCACGGGATCTCCGCTTCTAGGATAGGTTACTACCGATGTGATCCTCTTAAGCGGGTATGAGTCCCATTCCTTAGATCTTCGCAAGAATGACCTTCGCGCCATTCCTTTGGTGAAAGGATCGGCCAAGTTCCTTTCGGATGGATGTATTCTCTGAAGAATAACACCCGTCTCTCTGGCATGCCTTAGCGATTTTAATCGCCTCTTTATGTGTCTTGACGACTTCATATTATCCTTACTACTCTTCACCTTCACCAAAACGGTTTGGTTATCGCAGTAGGTAAGGATAGCTGGAATTGGTTTTCAAAGCCTTGGTAGGTCGAAGGAGCTCTCTAATCCATTCTCGCCTCTCATTTCTTGAGTCAAGTGCTACTAACTTTCGGCCTCCATGGTGGACCGTGTAAGAATGGTCTGTTTGGAAGACCTCCATGATACAGCCCCACCTGCTAGAGTGAAAACATAGCCACTCGTAGCCTTCATGTCATCCGAGTCACTGATCCAGTTAGAGTCACTGAATCCTTCTAGGACTGCAGGATGACCAGTGTAATGTATTCCCAGATTCATTGTTCCCTTTAAATATTTAATGACTCTCTCTAGTGCTATCCAATGATCATCTCCTGGGTTGGACGTATAACGACTCAACCTGCATATAGCATATGAGATGTCTGGTCTAGTTGCACTAGCTAAGTACATCAGGGAACCAATAATCTGTGAATATCTTAGTTGGTCTTTACCTTGACCCAAGTTCTTTTTCAGTTTAGTGTTTGGATCATAGGGTGTGGCAACTGGCTTGCAATCTGCAAAGCCAAAGCGATTCAACACTTTGTTCACATAATGGGATTGAGACAAAGTAATCCCATTCTCACCCTTTATAAGCTTAATGTTTAAAATCACATCAGCTTCACCCAGATCTTTCATATCAAAGTTCTGGGAGAGGAACGACTTAGTTTGATTAATTACATACATATTGGTCCCAAACAATAATATGTCATCTACGTATAAACATAGAATGACACCTTCACTCCCTTTGAATCGATAGTACACACATTTGTAAACCGTTTACACAAAAGCCAATGAAGTCATTGTATTATCGAATTTCTCATGCCACCTTGCTGGGAGCTTGTTTTAGACCATATAAGGATTTAATTAATCGACACACTCTATTTTCTGTCCTTTTACCACAAATCCATCCGTCACGCATATAGATCTCCTCATCCACTCTCCATTTAAGAAGGCGGTCTTTACATCCATTTGATGTACTAGGAGTTTATATGAAGTCGCTAGTGCTAAAAGCACTTTCGGATTGTTGGTAATCCGCCACAGAGAGTATGTGTCAAAATAATCTTCGCCTCCTTTTGCGTAAAGCCTTTAGCCACCAAACGGGCCTTGTACTTTTCAATAGTACCATCAGACCTCGCTTCCTTTTAAAGATCCATTTGCGACCCATCGGCTTGCAACTGTTGGAAGATCTCGCTATCTCCCAAGTCCCATTGGAGATGATAGAATTCATCTCACTTTGACCGCCTCCTTCGATACTCTGCATCCGGTGATGCATATGCCTCTGAAAGACTTCGTGGTTCATCATCCACGACATAGGTGACATAGTCATCGCCGAAGGACTTTTCGATCCTTTGCCTCTTACCCTTCTCAACTCCATTCGGGCCGTGTCATCCACGCTAGAAGGAATAGAGTGTTCATGAGAACCATTAGGCGTGCTATCTTCTTTTGCCCTCATAGGAAAGATATTCTCAAAGAATGTCGCGTCGCGAGACTCCATTACAATATTCTTCGCAATGTGCGAAACCTCGGACTTGACCACTAGAAATCTATAAGTCGTGCTCGATGAGCATACCCAATAAAGACACAATCCACGATCTTTGGACCGAGCTTTCTTTTCTTCGGTAGAGGTACATGTACCTTGGCCAAATGACCCCAAGTCAGAAGAAATGACAAGTTAGGTTTTCTCCCTTCCATCCTTCATAAGGTGTAACCTCACGATTGCAGGTGCAACCCTATTTAGGACATAATTAAGCGTGAGAGCAGCCTCACCCCACCATGAGTTAGGCATACACGAACTTTGTAACAAAGCATTCACTAAGTCACAAATAGTTCGGTTCTTTCTTTCGACCACTCCATTGGATTGAGGTGAGTATGGTGGTGTAAACTCATGTATTATACCACTTTCTTTCTGATATTGAGAGAATTCCTTAGGAATATATTCTCCTCCTCGATCGACCTTAGTTTCTTTATTGTCTTTTCTAGTTGATTTTCAACTTGACCTTATAGATTTTAAAGTATTCTAGTGCTTCATCTTTGGTTTTAAGTAAGTAGATGTAACAAAATCTAGTTGCATCATCTATGAGAGTAAAGAAATATCTTTTGCCACCTTTAGTTAATATACCATTCATTTCACAAATATCTGAATGGATTAATTCAAGAGGTGAGGTGGTTACGCCCTCAAGCAAGTGTGAAAGCGGTTTCCGAGGTCGCTTAGCTTGAACACACACCTCACACTTGTGATTTTTCTCATACTTATATTTAGGAATAATCTCCATCTTGCTCAAACGCTCAATAGCTTCATGATTAACATGACAAAGACGAGAATGCCATAAGTCATTATTATTATCACAATATGAAGATCAAATACATTTATATTATTATCAAGAGTGGAGATCGCGAACATGCCTCCGCAATCATAGCCTTTTCCTAAGAACAAACCAAATTTGGTCAACACGACCTTATTGGACTCAAAGACTAATTTTATTCCTTGACGGACAAAGATTGACCCGCTTAACAGATTGCGAGTCATAGCGGTATATCTGATCGTCCTAAGGACAAGCGTCTTGCTCAAGTCGACTCAGACTTACTTGTCCTATCCGCGCGATCGCAACCGCCGCCGTTCCCCATTAGAACGGTTCCACTGCCGCACCTCAGTAAAGAGGAGAAACAAGTCGTCGGTGCATATGTGTCTAGTAGCACTGTGTCGATCCACCAATCGGTAGATGAATCGCCATAAAGGCCAAAGGTACGTACTCCATGGTGGAAGTGCTCGCACCGGATCTCCGGTTTACGCATGACCACATGCACCGAGCCTTTGCCGCCTTTTGTTGTTCGAGCGTTGGCCCTTTCCTCTTGGTTATGCACCGATTGGCTTTATGGCTGTGCGCGCAAGCAAGCGCATAATCTCCGTCTTCTTCTTTTTCATGTCTTTAGTCTTGATATTGTTCATAGAAGATGGCTTCTTGATTTTCTTCATATTCTTGCTTTGGGTCTTGTGCTCAACAAGATTAGCTCGAAGCGGAGCCTTCATCTCTCCATAGCTATTTTTGACTTCTCCTCGACATTAATGGCGGCCAGTTCACCAACTGTTAGCCGCTTCTTCAGATGTCGACGGGCGGTGACAAAGTCACGCCAGGAAGAAGGCAACTTAGCTAGGATCACATTCACCTGAAATCCCTCTGGTAGAGCACACTCATACTGACCTAGGTCACGTACGAGGAGCTGCAGTTCATGGATTTGCTCCATGATAGATCTGCCTTCAACCATTTGGTAATTCAGATATTTAGCTGTGATAAAAGACTCGTTCCCATTATCGCTCTCGGCATATTTCTCATTGAGTTCTATCCAAATTTTGCGTGCCTCCGTGAAATTCACATACACGTCAAAAAGCCTGTTTGACAGGATGGCTAAGATGCGGGCTAACGCAGAGGTGTTAGCCTTTTCCCAACTGGCCCTTTTCGCAGTCATGCGATCTATCTCGGCCTTGTCAGTCACATCTTCCCCTGGAAGGGGTGGCATCTCTTCGCTGATGGCCCAGAACAATCCAAGCTCAATCAGCCAGAGCTTCGCCCTTGCCTGCCAGCGTTTAAAGCCGGCCCCATCAAAGATCTCAGGCTTAATTGCGTCTGAGGACACTGAAGCCATTGATATACAGATTGGATTTCTGGATTGTTGAAAAAGATGCGAGTATAAGAGCAAGCTTTTATTTATTATTCCATATAACAATATGAGTACATATACATGATTCAAAAATGGCCATACTGACATAATTGAGAAGATGAGACAAATTATGTAGACTATGGCACTCATGAGAAGAATCATATCTACTATGGCAGTTTGGAAATATTTATGAATGATTGCTCTCAGATTTTGGGTATATTTGAAGGTTATAAACCTTCAACTACAATCACAAATTGGCAAAACAATCAATCTAGTAAATAAGGCCTCAAATCCTTACCACCTTATCATGCACAATAAGAATTGACAACAGGATTCACTCTTTGTTCAAGCCTTAAATAATGGATCAAGTTGAGCAGAATGTATCAGATCAGCATATATGCAACATAATACACCAACCGAATCAGCAATGTCAATCAGAACTAGTTCTAAGCATGTAACAATTGAATCATTTGAAAGATAATCAATCGCAGATGATAGCAATATTAATTCAATTCGATTAGCGAGGCTAAATCGATTCTGCAATAGATCAGAGAGCTAGCCGAGCCAAAATGTTACTACTGGAACAAAAAGACTAATCACAGAAGAACATATATGTACTGAACAGCGACTTCAGGCTTTCAGTGAGTGAATCAAATCAATACTTCTAAGCATGCAAGTCTACCAATTTAAGGCCTTATTTACGAGGATAAATTGTCTATATCATGGATAACCCTAGAATCATCACAGAGCAATACCAAACCTTCAGCCAAGCAAAACCAAGTGCAATATCGAAGATACTCACAGAGAGAACAGCACTCAAAGCTGTTCAAGAAGAGCGAGCTAGGCACGATAAAAATCGCTGTCCCGAAATCCAATTGCCGCCGCTAGTGCCGCGGTGAAACCGCCCGATTCGAGATACAAAGCCCTTCCGAACTTGTGACACACCAAGAACGGAGACAAGCCTCAAATCTGACCGCACAAGATAATACCCCCTTCGATTTTGGATTCAAGAACAGAGATCCAATCGCTGAACCAAGACGCAAGGGCGCTTAGATCGGACCAAGCACTAGGACTCCGGCACCACGGTCAAGTGCAAAATCCTAGCACCAGATGAGCTCGGGCTAAATACAACACCCTAGAGCTCACAGATGAATCAAGCACAAAAGCCGGTGCAAGGAATGCTCAAATCAGGTCTCCTTGATCCCGTGAATAATCCTGAACCTCACGCACACCGGTGATCCACCACCGACCACAAACCGAAAATCCAGAGAGAAGACACAGGAGGAATCAAGATTGAGAATCTTCAGTGACTGCTCGAAGAACTCCACTTGAAGAAATAGAGGAGAGGAGACCATCATCTGCGGCGCACAAGCTCTACCACCAACGGCCTCCACCGGACCGGCGAGATCTTCGGAGGTTGTTGAGCCACACAGATTCCT